>DWKA01002015.1:0-11331 GCA_018249155.1 Panoquina ocola ocola
GTTGCGCTTTAGCCACGGTGCCGATAAACACAACTACATTGTTATTTCAAGTGTAATTGTTCGGGTGTAATTTTTTTTTATTAAAAAAATGTTATGTTTCTGTTGTATGTTTTGTTGTGTGCATACATGTGCATGTACGTGATTTGCTAAAAAAATATCGATTTCGAGTAGTCTGTTTACGATCGTTAATTTAAATAATTATGTAAACAAAGTGAATGGGAAAGTGTGTTTGTATATTTATTTAATGGTTGCTCCGACCGTTACTGCGCGACAGAGCATCGTTGTTATGATTCTTGTGTGGAGATAGTTGAGCGGTTGCAGGAGGCAGTATTTTATATTTTTTATAATCTTAATTTATCTGCGCGAGTCCATGGTAGATCGTAAGTAATAGGATGTATAAATTAAAATAATCACCTCTAAACATTTATATACGTAAGTTATAAAACTTAGGTTACTACAAAAACAACGAAAACTTGGTGAAAACACTTACAACTGGCCACTAAGTAATGGCTGGCAAGCAAAAACTATTAATTAATTTGAATTTATTCGATATCATTTTCAGTTATATATTACAATGTTTTAAATCTGTTTCAACATATAATAGTATACAAGTACGTACAATATTACAGCGTGTAGAATTATTTCATCACCCGACTTTAATACTCGGCTTCACTCTTCTCCGCTGTCAAAGATCTTGAAATGCGGATATCCGCGCGGGCCCCTACGCACGATTCACGTGTCTAGACGTCTCGTTTATCAGAGCATACGAAAGAGTTCATTATCATAACTTCTATCTAACTAAGTATAGTTTTATAGAATATGGTCACAATAGGTGTCCATGGGCGGTGATTGTTCAAAATCAATTATTTAATAGGTATCACAGATACACTCATGCGCGTAATTTTTTTATCTATCTTTTTTACTTCGGAAAGGCGCTTTGTCATGGAGGGGAAGAAATGGCCAAAGAAACTCCTCAGCACATTTGTGGAGGTATTACAAATATTGCCTAAGCAATTTTCGCAAGTTCGTCCTAGATCAGTAATTGTCCAGTCAGTTGTTAGTCTTTGTCCCACTCACAGTTGGTTAAGGCAAGTCGCAAAAGTAGACACTTTCGAGTCTGGTGTCCGACAAGCTACCGATGAATACTTTTTGATTTCTACAGAACCAGTATGAAATCGTCCACTCCTGCGCAGACGTTTGTCGAGTCACCTCCACTTGACACATACTCGTTGCCGATCAGTGTTCGGTGTGCTGTATCGGCAACAAAGTCTACGATTGCGCAACGAGTAATATACCTATTGTTGTTGAGGGTAGACTGTTACTTCTATAGTAATCTACCGAGGAATGTACTGCGGTGTCACGATTACGAAACAGTTGTTATAAGACGTGGCAATACCAACAGTCGATGCCTTGTATAACGCGTTTAGGCACCCATTAGCGTTTGTTCGCCTCAAGACGAATGTCTCTGTTAGAGCATTCCACTACAGCACACTTAACAGCGGCGCCACAATGGTTGCGGAATGTCCTATATTGCATTGCCACTACACTGTTCGGCCCATTTGTCTACATCGATTGCAATACAGTTTGGAACTTAATTGTGCAATATAACTATAGGAGATGCAGCAGAGCTGTAGTGGCTGTGGGCTGGTCACATTGAAGGAGTGATTATAACCGAAGGTGATTAGCAGTCCTCGTCTCCTAACTAGTCCACCTGGTTGATTAACCTGGACTTAAAGAAGAAAGCAGGGGATATAGGTCTTCTCAGATTCCGCCCAATAATACTGTTGTAATATAATAGAGGGTACACTGAAAAAGTATATTTGCATGTCAGCGAGTTCCGTTGCTGAAAAAAAAGACTTCAACAAACTGGCTGAAAAAACAAGACCACCAGTATTGCAGGTCATATCTTATCTGTAGATGTGGTAATGGAGTAGGGACTTGAGGGCCCCATCAATTGCGGGACTCTGGGCACGTGCTCAGTGTGTGCAGTGGTAAAGAGAGCCTGAGCCCAGTATCGATTGGATAACAATAGACAACCTAACAATCCTTACCTTCACATTTCCCATCACCATCCATGGAACAATCATGCTTTGGAATTTCATCGCTGGAAATAACCAGACCAGTCCAGATCTTTTGAATTTTGCGAATACCCGTTGTTTTCTTCAGGTGATCAGTCCGTCAAGCATTAATATTATTTAGCATACTATTAATTTATCATTCTATTCATTAAATATTTTATGAAAAAGAAATTTATTCGTACATATACTATGTTTTTCTTACATAAGCTAACCACATTCGAGTTAAGGTCAGCTTTAGACCCGTTCTAGCGAGCATGAATTACTGGCAGCAATTAAAAATACCACCTCACCAGAGACCGTCGGTCAAAGTTAGCCCGTCAATTTAAGAACGTAGTTGTCCACATTATGTGAACATAACTCCGCGGTATCTTCATAAAAGACTCAATTTATCGAGGCCCAGTGATACGCCCTCTAGAGACTTTCCATCGTCAAACGTCACCTAGTTCTTCCAGAATGTCGCTTTGTGCATGATTTTAAAAATCGCTTTGAACTATTTTTCGATTACTTTTTTCTTTACAATCTGAAGATTGATGTGGATTATACTATGTCACTGAAGTTATGGAATCCTTTTGACTGGTGTCATTGAAGTAACGGGTAAACTAATCAACTTTAATTATTTTCAATTTTAAATTAGAGTAAAAATTATTTCTTATGTTAACGTACTCGTAAGGTTAACATAAACCACTCGTTTCAAAACATGTATTTCAAAATATTTT
This sequence comes from Panoquina ocola ocola, assembly GCA_018249155.1. NCBI lineage: Eukaryota > Metazoa > Arthropoda > Insecta > Lepidoptera > Hesperiidae > Panoquina > Panoquina ocola. The sequence goes on from DWKA01002015.1 coordinate 2,795, forward strand.
TTAACGTACTAGTAAACATAAAAACTAAGAAACATTACAAGTTAAATCAATGATTTTAAAAAGTACATGATCTTTGTGATATCTACTTAAAGCCGTATTTCTCGTATGATTACAAAAGTTAAGAACGTACTCGAAATTCCTTCATGGCAGATTAGTAGAGAATATTAAGTAATATGTAAATCCGATATTGATTTAGGTATGTGTCGCATGTTAATATAAAGTTTCCGACAAAAACGCTGGTATTCACACCAATATCCGTTGGAGAGAGCGCTGGAATGTTGCACTGGCGTATATTGCGAAAGGGAGTCTTGTACGGTGTTAATGGCGGAATGTTTGTTATATGAATGTGGGTATTGTGTGTTTCTGTTTTATGTGCTCTGTAACAATGTAGACTCTGGCAGATTACAGTTTTGGTAAACGGTTCGGTTTGATTGGATGTAATCCTTAGTGGCTAGTGACCTGAAAGCTTGGACGTTTCTGGATATGCTCTGGAAAATTGTTGGTCCTCAGTTGTCAGGTAAATTTATGTACCATATATTTAGAGATTTGAAGCATGATGTTGCATGTTTCATAGGTACTATCAGTGTCGGATAACAAACCTTATGGTTAAGTTTAAACATAAGAATATGTCGAAAATAAGTGACTGGGTTAGAAGGAAAAGAAAAAAAGGAAAGGACCATCAAGTCCCTAGCTGGAAGTTTGTAACAAACATCTCTTTAGAGCTACAATAAGTTGTTTATTTTTGTATTTACCCCTCCAGTTGGAATCTTTGAAGTTCCTTAAAAACATCAAATTAAAAAATCTTGCAGGTTTCAAACAATACATTTTTTATTTTATACGACAAATACTTTGAATCGCCACCATTTTGAAAAGTTGCCTTATAAAGTTTAGTTGAAGTACATTTACTCGTATTTGTCTTCAATCATCAGACCAGAAAATCTTAACCAATTCGGCTATGGCAATCAAACGACATCTACAAACTTACAAACGAATAGACAACCTCCTTCATTGAAGTTATTAAAAAAAGGCTTGACATTTCCCTCTATTAAAGTCCTCCAAGTACCTTCGGAGACAGTTCTGCGTGAATCGTAACATTAAATGTTGGCGAGCTTCCAGATGCGCTAATGAGGCCCTCCAGTCATCAACCTAATACATGCTCGATTCGTTTTCTGACTTACAAATACAGAAAAGCACACATTTTGGAACAATGATAGTTGCACGCTTTGGAAATCAAGGGTTTCATTCGGTTCTTGGATTTCATATCTACTATTTGAGCATAACTGTGTTTTAAATGTATTCATGTAGGTGATTTTTTTAACACTTTTTTTTCATATAAATATTATAAAATTATGTAAATCTATCGAAATTTAAAATTAATTAGTTAAAATAAAAAATAAAAAATTAAATGTATGCATGCTTGTAAAACAACCTGGTAATGCTAAGAAGAAAAAAAAAGATCCTTTTTTTTATGGAAAAAAAGTAGCAAACGAGCTGATAGTGCCACCGTCCTCTGTCGCCCATGGACACAATGATATTATGTATTGTGACTAACTTCGTATAGGACAGTAGAATGGAAGTTGACTGTGTTAGTTAATTAGTACCTAAGTCATTTTAGTAGGTAGGTATTTATATTATGAATATTGTTGCTGTTCTTTAGTAAGTAATTATTATACCTACTCGTTGCAGACGATACTGTTGTGGACGGATGATAAAGCCGACGTAGATAAACTAATCCACTCTGATCGAAAAGGAAGTGGGCTATACATTGTTATGACCATAAAAACATTTTACGCTTATCTTAGAAGATGCGTCATATCCAGGAAGACATATGAAGCTACTTATATATAAAGCCTACGGCACAGGTACCTAATAAATTTAAAAAGAAGTAAAAAAGTTTATGTCTATGCCTTTTGTTGTCTGCGATCTTTTCATTTTGTGATAAATAATTATGATGTAGGTACTTATATTATGCGAATGTTTAAATTAAAATAAAGTTTACATTACTTTATTATTTTTATAATACCTAAAAGGGTATATTTTCTTCGAAACGAGCTTTAAATTTTCCTCTAGTATTTTTATCAAGCAATAATTTTATTTCGAAGGCGAAACGGCAAGCGCAATTGAATCAAGTAAGTGCCACTTCTCACGGTTTAAATTAAGCTTAATATAATTTTGGCACTAGTAGGATGTCAGATATCGTGGATTTAGCTCAACTATTAAATATATCTATCATTACAACCCATATATGTCCCACTGCTGGACTTAGGTCTCCTCTCACAATGTGAGGAGTACAGGGCACGTTGGAGAACTTTCAGGTGTGCAGGTTTCCTCACGATGTTTTCCTTCACCGAAGCATGTGATAGTTAATTCTAAAACGCACATAACTTTTTTTAAACTTAGAGATGCGTGCAGAATTGATATCCAGGACCTCGCGTTCGTGAGATCAACGTTCAAAAAACTGTACGATTAGAGAAAATTTTTACAATGAGTACCTATTCTGAGGACCGAAATTTGTTCTATTTTAATCTAACGTTGGCTAGTTTTACACTAAGTATTATTTTAATCTAGATTATTCTAGATGATTCGAGTGAGGGTTCTATTAATCAACTCTCGGTATACAGAAGGATTAGCATAAATTTACATGACGACATCCAGTATGCCTTCTGAACTAATATTAAGTTATAAGCACCAAGGTGGGGCCGAAGCATACACGTATTGTAATTTGCTGATATAATATAAATTGACCGGTGCCTTATAACGAAGCCAAAATAGGACGTGAAATTTTGAAGAAGTGAAATTTTCTTAGCCGCGATGGAAGTGAAATTTTAAGCTGACGTAAGAGAATATCGAATGTTATTAGTGTAATAGTAGTGCCAGTAATATTCTAATTATTGAGTGATTTCAACGTAAGTAAACACTTATAAAAGATGTAAGTATCCGTTACATAAGGCAGTTTTAACGTTCAGATACTACAAGAACACCTATTTATTTTTTCAATAACTTAAATGGATTCGCCTGGCAGATAGTTGTGCTTACCCAAATTGCCTGTAAATTTTTATCCATAATTATCAATAAATAAACTAAATTATATTAAATTTTTAACCTTACAGAAGCAAGGGTTTTTTCTTATTACTTTTTAAAATTTTAAAAAAATAAAAGGGGTGATGTTGTGCAGGGCTGATGCCTGCCAGGTCATTGTCATTGGCTTTGGTGTACTTTGACTCATCACTCCACAAATTTCTAGCCTTACAGAAAAAGGTTAGGTACTCGGAGGGTTCAGTAGCTCTTGGGCTATTACTAATCTGTATAGGCTGTGGTACAGGGTTGACTTTCACCCTTCCTCATCAAGTGTTATTGTCACTCAGAGGAATTATCACGTCTTATAGAAAAAAGACGGTCGTGTATTGTGGCGAGTATTCCTAATTAAACGGAGAAATGTTGCTTGCATGAGCTAAGGGATAATATAGAGAATTCTGTATGTTGATTGTATTCATGAAGATAATAAGTTGTATTTGATAATGTTGCTCGTTTCATTGCTAATATAGCATACTTTCTGCTTCCTGTCCTAGAATTACATTATTAACACAAGTAAAATTGTCTTGTCTATATTCTTCTTAAGATATGAAATATACCGATACTAAGGATTTATAAGTTGAAAACAGTTATATTTTTCATTTTAATTATTAAATTGGACGAATATATTTGTAAGTAAAACTTTAATGCGTTATCCCAAAAATCCGTTAAATTAAATTTTCATCGAAATATTTCAAGCGGTTTATGAGAAATTGAATCTGTCGGTTTACGTAACCTTTAAATGTTTTCTAAATTTACTTTATCGGTATTTTTTTGTCGTATACCTACGCGTCACTCGTTTAACTATGCCTAACCTTAACTATCACATTACTAAAGAAATAAAAACACTACGTAGTTAAGTATATTTTTAGTGTTTCTATTTTAAATTGTTTTTACCTCTCTTCATCTCATTACGAGTGTATCTGGCTACAAGAATTTTTTTTGGTCTGAAATTAGTCATCAGGCTCATAATTAACGAAGTACCTACTCAAAGTGATGTATGTTGATCATCATTAGTACCTACAGTAAAATAAAGTGTGCCCTGTGCCCAAGCTGTTCAATCAACACTTTTGTACTATTTGGTATTTCTTTGAAAACGAATTGAGGAATATGAAGAAATAGAACATTGAGAAGGCACGTAGAAGAAAAAAGTTTTCCATCATTAGGTGCAAGATTTCTTGACGCATTTCTTTCAACGCACAATTTAACCACAATCCCAAACGCACGTCGGCCACGAATCGCTTCACAAACGGCTATTATTACAAGTCATTTCTGTTTTCGTTAGGCTAACAGACTGCGCTGGTTGCTTTTGTTTATTTATTTACTAGACACGTTACGCTGCTATAGATTTAGGTCGGTGGTGACTTGAAAGAAACAGAGTTGTATTTTTATCGGTGACTATAAATCGTGTTGTGTGGGATGGACCAAGTGAATTGTTTATTATTTGATGGTAGCCGGTTAGCCGTTGTTCCAAACTTTGGCAATTGCAGCAATTTGCTTCTCATAATGGACAGTAAATTAATCTGCGGAGTCCGTAGTCATTCAGTTGTTTGAATAATAAGATGAGGCCAAGGTTCACGGTAACTCAAACGTTTGAAGTTGGATCACATAAATTATAAGAACTTTTGTGACTCCTTTTAAACAAAAATACACACATGTGACTTTGATATTAACTGTGCCAAAAGTTTACACAAAGAATAAACTCAGAAATATTTTTAATTATTATTATTATACGCATATCAGTGTCCGCTCTTCTTTCCTAGTACATTATTATTTTAGTCCTAATAAAAGTACCTTTCCGATTAGGTATCTACTTTAAACATAACCCGTGGAATAATCTAGCTTATTTTAATATCTACTTACGCTTTAGGTGCATTTTATTTTACCAAAAATTGCTTTAACTAAAATATGTCGACTGTGGAATAATGCCATTTCTGTTTTCGGTTCTACAGTGATCGATGTTGCGTAAATTCATAAATCATAAAAGTTATTGTTATGTGAATGGCTATTTTCGATGCAATGCATCAGTTATTTCACGTAACTTTTTTATACCGCTACGTGTTAGCTCCACACTACGATTCAGTGTCGTGGACAACACAAACCGGGAGCAGAAATTTAAACTCATCATTCAAAGTTCTGTATCTTTGGGAATTTAACCATAGATCCTTTGATTGGCGGTGTAGTGTGGTACCCATTGGGTTAAGAAATGGTGACCCCTCACCATAATTTGGTGACAACGACTCGTCTTCATACGTGATTATTCACTTTTGGTGAATGATATCTTTTATCTTTCACGCGAAATATCGTCAATATTATGGCGCACAATTAGGTTACATTAATGTGAAGGCAAACTTGGCTATGACAAAGTAAACACAATATTACGGCGTTGAGCCGAGCTCGCTATGTCGTCAAATATTGGATTGGATATCAATTCGCTCGAGGCAGAAATATCAAGCCTCTAACAAAACTTATTCAAAGAAAGTTCGCCTTAAGAGTCAATGTTGAATGTATACTTAATAAAAAATAAATTATACTAGAGTATTGTAGTGGACTACACCGCTTAAGGGAGGACGCACACAGCGTAAGGCGTGGCGCGGATACGGCGCAGATACGACGCGTTTCATACTATCTGACATGAATCAATGACGTCAGTCACGTCTAACTCATATCAGATAGTATGAAACACGCCGTATCTGCGCCGTATCCGAGCCACGCCTTATGATGTATGCGTCCTCCCTAAGCTTTTCCCTGCCAAAGCAAAGCGAATCTGAAACTTATACGATTGGACGTGTATTATATGCCAAAAATTTGCCAACAAAATAAAAACACCGTTGAACGATTACTAAAACCTTATAAGTCTAATCGACGAAGATGAAGCGATTAAATTCATGAAGGTCTTATTAACATGTTTTTAAAAGGAAATAGATATAATGTGAGTATTATAAAGCTTCGCAAGACGGCACGCACACGTCCACGCGCGCGCCGCCAAATGTATAAAATATATTCCATTCCCTATTGTAGCTCCTGTTGTCCTTCTAGGTAACACCACTCGTTAGGTAGCCAACGAATTTTATAATAATTATTACTAAATTATAATTATATAATAATAATATATTGAGCACTGAAAACAATTTAAAATCGTCGTGTATATTATAAACAAAAAAGAAATCGTAAAATACATCGGTTATTATATTGAATATTATGTAACAAATTATTGTTAACGTTAGTAGAAGAAAGACTTTATATTATATTGGAAACGAGTAATAATATTATAGCGATGGATCGGTGGAGAGCTCGGGTGTCCACAAACTATTCTAAATAGTGCGTAGAAACTATCTATTAGATATTTTGCACCGATATCGTAATTATAGTGATGTTACACGCGCGATTTCCCTCGCCATATTGGTATCTTCCGCCGTGGTCTCCGGTCTGCTCACTGCTCGATATGTACCACTTCTGGAATACCAGAGCGTAAGTAATATCGAGTAGTGATGTTCAGACCTCGATATGTTAAATGTTATATACATGCGTGTTGTCGTTGCCCTGTATCGTATCGATGTGTCGCGGCCTGGGTGTGTAGTCGGCCCGTATCCGTGAAGCCTGTATATTAACGTATAATTTGTATTATTTTTAAGCGAACTATTTAATTTGTATTTTGGTACTATTAAGTTTTAACGTGTTAGTTTAATGTTGTAAGCACATTCCACAGCCGACATCACACGGTATAAATGTTATATTGATATGCGTTTGTTACGATGTTTATAGTGTTGGAATGTTACAGATATCGTAAGATGTTACTTTACGCTCGATCACACTTCCTGTTGTAACCTCGTCGTGTAACTGTAAACTGTACTAACTGCATGAGAAGTGACGTTTATTAAATTATTGTAAGCACCGAGCGCGGTCGCAAGTTCTGAGTTAGAACATTATTATTGTATTTTAGTTGTTAAGTGTATTTAGTTGCATGGATCACGTCGTGTACCGAAGGTTTGTGTAGATATACATTATTCCGCCGTACGTTGGTTTTGGTGTCGTTTCGTTTCCGCTGTATACTTGTATCGTATTGTATTGTATTGTAACACTGTGACGTCACTGTGACCGACACGCGCCGCTGTCGGTTAGACTGGACTACTGAGGTACTGTACTATTCTATGCTTAACTGAAAATAAAGAAGATTAATCAGATTTACGTTCTTTTTATTTCTCTTTAATCCTTTTACAGTATATGTAGCATTTAATACCGTTATTCAATAAAAAAGGCAATATGGGTTCAAATATTTATTTCATCACAAATGCAAGGAACATAATTATTATAAGCAGACACAAATTAATAAAATTAGTCATCGTGCTTCAAATACCAATTGCGAACGCAACTGAACAGTTACACAACATCAAATATTAATATAGACTGACACCGAGTAACATTTTCTCGTTACATATAACTACATATTATATGGCTATTGCATTACTAACACTACATCAACGTGTAAGTACATTAATCTTTTTAATAAGCTACGTTAAAATAACGGAAAGTATATTATAATTAAAATACTGAAGATCTATGGCATTCGCGAATATATTTTTAATACTGGTTTGAGATTCTTATGACTATTTTTATGGAATGTTATAACAGAACAATATTGTAAACTGCAGGATTTTTGGGATAGATAAAGATTTGAAGGCCAAATTTTTACTTGGCTTCCTTGGTTATGAGATAAAAAGTCGTTTATTACATCAAAAATCAGATCTACAACTTATATTATTGAATGGTACTCAATTATCCAAGCAATTCGCTCACAAACCTGTAATAGATTTGTAAAAAAATATTCATTCATCGAAAACATTAAATTATTTGATACCAATAACTGTAAATATATCAAAATACATCTCGAACGTTGGTGGGTATTCAGTGTACAGAGTTTCCAAAATAATAGATATTAAACACAACCAGATTTCAAATGACATTTGCACAAATTCAATTAGCCGAAATACTAACAGACCATCTCAAATTTAATTTACTAAACATATAACATACAGATAAGTACATCAAAAATATTAATAACGTCGACATTTTTAATACATCTTTAGAATAATTTACTACCAAGAGAGCTCCACAATAATTTTCTTCCCGTATTAACCTTTACATTTTACTACACACAATTACGGTACCATTTGCACAAGCCTGGCGTGTACTAAAACAAAGATCTTTATAAAAATGACGACAAGTTTTTAACTATAAAAACAAGTAACTAATGCGTAAATAAATTTAGTCTCGGCAGTAAACAAGATAAAAAGAAACATATATTTCATATTCTTATCGTTAGTGGGCAAAGAAAGATTCTAATTTTATTTCGTGTTATTTATAAATCAATTTAACGGGTCGACGTCACTTGTGATTAAATAAATCTATTGTACTAAACTCGAATGTTGGCACAGAGTCCTAAATTGTAAATAAAAGACATATCA
>DWKA01002016.1:0-11330 GCA_018249155.1 Panoquina ocola ocola
CATTTCATCTTAGTTCTCTTATTTACACAATAACTCAGAATCTTAAAAATGTTTCCAACACTCCGTAAACTTCCACTATCACAACATTTTTGCATCTGTTTTTCAACGGCAATACATTCCACTCGCACGCTATTCCGTGTTTTTGTTCCGTAGCTCGAACAAAGGACCGAAAAATGATTTTTGCCTTTACTGTAGTGACTTCATCGCAATTTCGTTTCGAAATTGAAACGCTCTGTTTGGGGTATCAGAAAACAAGTAGAACAAGTTTTTACACTCCAATCGGGATGCATACACGAATTGGACCGGCTATCAGGCCCAGGTGCGGGCTAGCGCTCAAGCTGTCTCATTAATCTCCCCGAAACCATTCTTATCCAGCCACATTAGTTGGTCGAGTGCGAGCCAGGAGAACAGAAACCTAAAACTTCTTGGAACGTGTCTGACGTTTTAAAAGCACAAATATAAATCTGCAACGCTCTTCAAGATTTAAAAGCTTCGAAATTTATCATGTTCAACGGGAAACCCTTATATTTATACTTGTTTTATCTTGTTGAAGTTACGATTATTTTCATAAAATAAAAATGAATAAATATCATTTCATCAAGATACATGGGCGTTATAAAGTATGTATGAACAATAAAATTGTATATTATCCAGCTTCGTTTTTTCAATCAAAAGATAAGAATATTTCCTAAAGTACACGAAATGCTTGAAAATGTTTGTGACAATGTAATCCATATTTTAGATATCAAATCGAACGGAACAAAAGGGTGCAATCCCGAGACGAAGATCACGTATCAACTATATTTCTATGCCTAACGACCAAAGGAATTGTTCGTTCTTGTCACAGGATAAAGTAGGGGTCCGGCGAAGATCGTAACTGAAAATTGTTTCTGCTCCCCTGAGGACGTTTGAAAGTTCAGGTGGACTAACTTGTTCCTGAGAACATCGCAGGTGCCATGAGTTATCGTGTCGTGCAGCCACTTTTATTGGATTTAAGAACATCGTTAAACGCTATTTATAACATTTACGCTTGCTTAAGAATAAACCTCTTTTGTTAGGGTAAAATCTTTTAAAGAATTCAGAAAAACCTTCTCTAAAAGAAACAATTTCAAATGTTTTCGTTAATTAGCCGCCTCCTAAAATCGCCTTTGAAAATATAAGCAAAACAGAAACAAAAATGCAGACAGCTGTATTAGTTAATTAGCCAAGTTATAAATGTAGTCGAGATTACCATTGAGCTAAATTTGAATAAGTATCTGCAGAGAGCTCGGTAAGGCGTTGAGAAGAAATATAAACAGTCATTTATCGTACAATCCGTTGGTCCATTCCTGTGTTACCCCAAACCCCGGGAGGAGGATCTGAGCACAGGTGCGGGTGTTCATCCCCCTTAGCTTGACGGATTGTTTGTTTTCCCATCCCGGTTTTGTTGCTCGTTTTTGGGAATTTGCAGTTGCAATGTTAGGAGCAACGGGAAAAACGGCAATTGCTCTTAAACGATTAACTGGACACCTGTTCCCAATTCCCCGCTCATTTCTTGATGGCTACCATTGTTTTATATTGCCATTTGGGATCTTTTTAAGAGATTGTAGTAGCTCTATTAGTTTACGTCTTGTTTTATGTTGATCTATCTTTATGTCTTAAAAGAGATTTCTTACTTTCATTACTGTTACATACATTACGATAAATGTTTGCGCATGACTACTATGTTCATGTCTATGAATATTAAGTATGAATAGATAAAAACTTGTGGGATTTTTACATTATAATCCTCTTGTAGCTTAAGCAGTATTTATTCAATGTTACCACTCTTCCAATGCATTTCTTTAAACAGTTTATCGCAGTAATTATATAGCAATACTTAATACCTGTTGGAGATGTTGATCTGTAAAAGGCAGAGCTAGTTCTGACCAGTGGCGCTAAATTTAGAATTACATCCTCAGATCCTCGCATTACTGGTGGTACAATGGATTAAATTGAAACATAACTTGATGTTAATAGTAATGAATAATATATTATTATGACAATATATTATATTATTGTAAGTTAATTGACTGACAACAAAGTTCTTTTTATTTCATTCATATTTTTGTTATTTGAATGATTAAATATAAACAATTTAGACAACATTTTTTTGGCATTCAGTATTCAGTATTATAGGATTAGAAGAATATTTTAAGAAAGCTTTATAAAAATGCTACATTATCCTTTGAAAGGGACGGTAAGTGTGGAAATAGCGACGAAAATGTCAAATGCCCATTCCCTCGCTACCTGTTTGTAACATCCTAGGTACCAACTCAAGGTTATTATCCTGTTTCATCCTAAACGATTAGCTTCAGGCGAAGAATCAACCAACTGTGTTAAACAAACACTTTATATAATTCCTGATTAATGCCAAGAATTCCTTCAACATGAAATGACAACGTTTTAACAAGATTTAAATAATTTCGTTTAGGACGTACATATTTTACTAATGTTAAAGGAATAAATAGAATGCATTTAAAATTTGCATATAATGTAGTCATGTAGGTAACTATTATTTTATATTCTATCACTGCACGGTTTCCGAATACAATAAAATAAAATATTTTATCTAAGTTTTTTTTATACGTTGACGATTATATTATATAAGTAACATAAATAGTTTTCTCGCAATTGATCCTACTCTCATCACAAGAGGTAAAACTAGAGGTTAATATCCTAGGCACGGCAGAACATGCTTAAAATTTCATAGCCTTAAACGGTCGTTCCCTGTTAGAGACCAATGTTAATAGCAGGAATGGACATTCGCCGGTATATTGCTAGTTTTTCTGGATCTGCCTGGGTATTAATTATGCAATTGCTTCCTGTTTTGTTGGCTCGTATAAGCTAGTTAAGTAAAAATAGTGTTTTAATAGCTTTGTAAGCAATTAATTGGAATGTTGTTCCTGTTATTTGATTAGGTACTGGTCAATTTATATTTATGTAAGCTACAAAGAAAATTCCATTCAGTTTTTTATAACCCACGAAACGGGTCCCGCTTCAGTGAAGTAAATAAGGCATTTCAAGATCAAATTGAAATGTTTGAAACTTTGCTTTAAACCTTAGACCATAAAGGGAAGATCTACATATTTTACATAGAGCTCCCATTTCAAGATTTCGCAGGAATATAAATCGAATATCTCAACATTCAAATGGGGATATTACGCAGTCTAAAGCGGTCCATGATTTCGCCAACATCGATAGACATCTATAGAATCTAGACCACTTTTCGAGTAAATGTTATCCACACTGTAACTGTACTTTGAAATGATAATGTTATCTCTGGAAATTTTACTGAGAAAGGTATTGGAAAGGCTGAATTATGTTCAGAATAACTCTCATACCAGATATCACCATTATATTGAACTGTTTGAAATTGGTTATAGAAAGTCGTAAAATGTAAACATGTTACTTACATATCTACAAGATAAAAATGAGATTGTTAAAAGTTTTGGAGTTGAAAAATATGTTTAAAGATAGACATCTAAATGATAATTTCAATATTTCGCTTAAAGATAAAACAAAAACAAATAATACATTTTATATCTTATACGAAATACTTAAGTGTGGAATAGAAAACGAACCTCGACATCTACAAATTCGAGCATTTAACTGTAATACCGAGCAAAATCACCGGGCAAAATGGAGATAAATTGTCAGTCCCATATCAGGTTCTCGGCTCGCGAATAATTCACAAAAGCTTAAAACTATGACTGGGGAGGAGCCGAAGGATTCCATTATTCTGAAATACGAAGTACACTCCGCATCTGTCGGCAGCGTCGTAACTTTCAGGAGTACAATTTAGTGAATGCATGCCCAAATCGCAATTCTACTATTGAGTGCACGACCAAATTTTCATGCCGTAAGTGCCTTTTTGTGTGATCGTTAAGTACATTAAGAATTTGTTAAACCTTCGTAAAATCTCTTTCTACATATTTCACTGCGAGTTAACATTCCCTACTTATGATTTGTCTTAATGCGTCATCATAATGTGCTATAGGTGTATCCTATAGCTTATTATTTTTTAAATTGTTTTTCGGGTGACTTCATTGTAAAGTTCCTGCTATTTGATACAGGAATTAAACGAGTTCTTTCTTCCTGTTGATCTACTACGCTTCGCTGTCTTTAGTGTCTCTGATTTTCATGGAAGTCAACTTCTCTGCTTAAAATAATGTCAAACTCTGAACCAAAACTGCTAAGTTTCAACGTGCTTTTATTCGAATGCTTCTCATTGTCTATTCGATAGTGCTAGCCGTTAGAATAAGTTACATCGGATATTAGTTGCATTTACAATTGATCTTTAAATCAAAACGCGAACTAAATTGGAGTCTCAACTGAGCTCGAGCGACCTGATAAGCTCTGTCCATGATAGGTCTCTAAGGATTCAGTTGGAATGCCTTGCCTACCACGAGATCTCTTGGGAGAAACTCAAAGGCTTGAATAAGCCTCACTATTCGTTGGATACTACTGACTACTTCAATTGCATTATTATTACTGGAGAAATCGGTTGTAATTACTCCCTTTACTTTTGCTTCTTTTGTAAGCGAACGATTTGCTTTTTAAGTTGCAGTAAGAATAGAATAGAGGCGACCTTCGAGGCTGATTTGTAGTTGCTCAGATATTTATGAAAGACTAGCCAGCCCTCGCTTCGCTATGGGAAAAATATAGTATGTACTCACATACATACTAACTCGTATACATGTTTGCGGATGAAGTGACTTATACCACTGCTATTAACTGAAATATGAGAATCTATGCTAATATTAACATTAAAGTTATTGCTGTCCCTAATCCTTTAATACTTGTGACTAGCGCGTGCTCGAAATACTAAGTGTGGTGTGTAGGTGACCTTAATAACACATGAAGTATTTGCCGGCATGCTAATGTCCCTATAATTCCGTATACCTGGATTGAGTTCATTGACAATTTTGTAAGATTTGAAATATATTTCAGAGGTGATATTATTAATTAAAAATGAATTTCCATTCTTTGAAAAACAGTTATTTTGTCCTACTATTTGCGTATAAATCAAAACGAATCTTAACTTTAAATGTGGTATTCAAATATAAACAATTATAATAGGTAATTTCATTATAACAAGGTCAATTACACATTTATGCATGTCAAACGATTTAGTTACAGCTGATTACTGATACAAGGCACGAATTTCAACTCTAATTGAACATGCTTAATCATAATAGTATATTTGATTATGTTTAATTGATTGTTTGATTCCATAGTGGCTTTGATAACTCAATATTGACATCGATATACCTATCATATGGGATGATTAAACATACTTTTTGCCCTTCTAACCCAAGAAGTGAAATCGCAAGTCGATCTGTCTCTTATTTGATTTTATACTTCATTTGAAATGTTTTTATATTTTACTAAGTATTTTTATTTGCCGCAAATTTATATTGTGTAAAATCAAGATTTAGATAAATCTTGATTCAGAGTTTTTCTATTGAATATATAAAACTCAATATTCATTTAACATCCCATGCATATTCTCATTGGATTACAAATTGCTGATGTTTACCTGTACGTTATTTATAGCATAGAATTGAAAAATCGCCATCACACTTCAATAGATACACGTTTTTCTACAGCCTTACCTTCAACTATGATTTAAGATCATTTCAATTTGTGTTGCAAGATAAAAAGTGCACGACACGTTTATGAATTATGGATGTCATAATTCTCAGAAAAAGCCAATTTCCGAGGATCGTTATCAAGATTGAAAAACATAATTAATTCGTGGCTGTACGAGACGATTAATTTAAGTCGCGGTTGCAGCAGAAACATGGATTTGATAAGCGGTGTTATTTATTGGTTTAGATATTGATGTAATGCTATCGTTGACGGCTTGCTGACTTTGATGGAGGTAATAATCTATTGCCGCTAAATCAGTTCTTGAATCAAACCATTTTGACACGTTTTATTTTTTATCAGCATTAGAATTTTTTCTCACAAGTCTACACAATGTATGGAGTATCTAAGAGCAGTGAAACTACAAATAAAAACAATTAAAAATAATTCACTAAAATACATTTTGTCGGAATCTTTTTTCACAAGCCAAAGTACTAACTGAGCACAGTACTACCTAAATAATGTCCTCCAAGCAACTTAAAGTTAATATTTATATAACTTCAATTTCAAATACATCAAGTCCAAAATTCTATACATTTTGGAAAACCTACTAAAGGCAGTTTCTACGCTGCCATACAAAAACAATCGGGTAACAGCACCATCACCGTGACAGGCAAGCAAGTTAAGTTGGAAAGTTCAACAAAGTTCACGCAATGGAAGTTATTTTCATTTCTTAGAGTACATTTCTTACTTTAACTTTACATTCAATTCGCTTGTTAATGTCATTTGAGAACGAATCGAATGTTCTAGAGATTGTAATTGGTAAATGCTGTTGATATCTTTTACGGTACAGGATGTAACTCTGCACGTAAACGAACCTGTAGGTTTGTATGTTTGTCACGCAACGCATAGAGAATGAAGTGTGGATTGTAAAAGTAGTTTCCCAATAACAAAGTGAACACTTGTTCTAAGTAACTATTTAAAAGTAAGCCCTATTTAAATCTGGCTTCTGTGAGTCGTTAATTTAACGAAGTAATGAACTTCGCAGTCTGCTATTGGATGGATGACCCCTAGAGGCATTTCATTTTAGTAACACGCTAAGCTTAAAGTCCTGGATATCTTTATTATGTTGGAGAACACTAAAAATTATAGCCATTTAACCATGACAAAGAACTTCAATAACCACTGTCAACAATAAATTAAATAAAAAAGGGGAAAACTGCGTTGAAGTTGAAAACTAACTGAAGCATAAGTAAAACATCCATACAAACAAAACTTTGCGATATAAAAACTTAACCCTACCACACGTAGTGTCACCACACGACCAAGAAAAACATAATTACAAAACACTAACAACAAACTGAAAACAACTCGCACAACTTAAAACGAAGTAGAATCGCAAATTACATATCTGTTAACCATTCCGAAGCGACGCGAGAATCGCGAGCGAAACTTTAAACCATATTTTCACGTAATTACCCAAGAACAGCTGAGGAGGAACAAAACGAATGTTAAACTCATTAACCGCGCTCAACTAATGGGATTTGATGGAAGACAAAAACGCGAGCAGTTCCCGAGGGCGCGGTTAAGCATGATTTATAGCGGCTCCCTCTGCCGGGACGAGTGAGCACTGACAACGAGAAATGAAAGTACACACCTGCTTCCAGTCGCGAACCGGTGCGTTCACCCCGTGGACGTTTAACTTTATAAAGAACATTTGTAAGTGCAGGTTTCATTTGCGAAGCATCTTTCGCCTTTCGTTGAGGTTTCGGCAGTTGTGAGATGATTTACTTAGTACTACAGCTGCAGCGATTAGTGGAATTATTGCGTTCCATATCATTACCATTCCATATCATTACTGGAGACTGTTGTCATTGTTATGTGGCTATACTCTATTATTCCAAATGAAAACTAAATCAATATTATATATGAAAACAGTGTAAGATCTAATACATTAAATTATTTTAATAAAAATAATTTCTGCTCAGATTTTCATTTAAACAGCGATCTTGAACAAAAAATGATTGTACCTCAAGACATTGTACTAAACTATTACATCAGTAAACTTACGTCTTACCAGTAATCCAATCCCGGATTGTTCCCTCAGCAAAAAAATGTTAGTTACTGACTTTCTTGGCATGCTGTTGAGAAAAGATTTTATTGAAATTGTTTTTCAAGAAACTAAGCATCGCATAAAAACTAAAAACGTAGCTGCAATAGTAAAAATCGAATTTCTGTATAATAACTTTTCAAAGCCAGTTCTTTGGATGCATTCATTCATGCGAAATAATGCGATTGAAACAAATAACATCCAAGATTTTAATATTCTTAAAACGTTACTAAAAATGAGTTCGTATGCAAACTGGGGCAGAATTTGCATCGTACCCAATAAGAGAACTATAAATTTCTATATGAGAAGTGGAATACTATGCTCTTCCTTTCTTGGGAGTCCGTAAAAATATTCCACGAAGAGTCCTCTGGCCATTGCTTTTCTTTACTGCCTTTTATCTAAAGAGAAATGAATATGAATTCAAGCAGCCTGCAGATTCAATATTTTCCCCACAGTCACGGCATAAAGTTGCTGCGAGATATTACTATGATAAAAACTAGAGTTTACGTCCTTGCATCACACTAAACTGCTGAAACTGAAATGTGAAAAGAAAACATCCCAAGGTAATTTATAGTTTGTAATCTCTTGGGAGACGCTGCGTTTTGTTTAGATATCAAAATCTTTGTGCTGAATGACTAGCTTTCTAAACTCTTCTTTCTTTCTAAATTCCTTCGTGGCTCAATCTACCGTTTGACTGACGCAAATACACGGGTCAATATGAATCCTTTCAATGTATAATTATTGTTTAATTTATATACATTAGTAAATAACTGGATCGTATCATGAGAACAAATCCAAACATAGAACTCAGAACTGACGAAAAAAAAACAGAGTGATTAAAAAATAATATTTCGTTATATGTATTATGTGGAAAATCTTCCTATTGAAAGAGTGCATCAAAATATAAAAAATGACATAATTATAGCATATTGTTACAATGAATAAACAATATAAGCCGAAATAATATAAGCTGATAAACAAAAGACAGTAGAAATAAAGCTTTAACAATAGCATACCCGTCGAGTACCGTGAAATTACTACGGCAGCAATAATTAGGCTACCGCAACCATATCAACAATTCATTAACTACAATACATGGAGAGGTTTTTTGTATCAACGTGATCTCATATAATGCATTGTTTCATGGGATTAACGACTTGTACGAGCACGAATCGACGATAGCAGAGTTTATAATGAAACTGGAGTATTAATTTGTATGTTAATTGAAGAGTATCTGCTTAAAATAATTCTACTTCATTAATTATGCGCTCATTCGTTTTATTATGGAGTAACTCTAATGGCGTTTCAACTACAATAAATAAATCATGATTTAAGAGGAATGAACTAATTCTATACGTAACGCCACTTACCTATGTAATTAAATCAAAAATATAAATTATTCATCGAGTCAAAGGAACAATAGCGAACAAGAGAAACGAAAAAAATAATAAGCTGCAAATAATTGCAACGATATAGTTTTAGTTTTTATCTAAAGAGCGTCCATGCAGCGAGAACGTACAAAGTAATCTCGTGTATGTAGCCACGTCACATGAAGAACATCTGTTTCGTAGCATTGTGGTAGCTCTAAACATTACATTACTGTGTGACACTGAGAAATGCGGGCGGAAACTACACCTGACCCCAGAACAACTGATGGTGTTCTTTTCAGTGTAAGAGAATAAGAAAACTAAAACGATTTAAACAATATTACTCGTATAACAGTATTTGCTAACAAAGTTAATCTGATATGTAGTAAATGTTAGGATCAGATGTTTCAGTTCGATCTTCCACCTCATTAGCAAGACAAAGTTGTAAAACAAAAGTAAAAAAAGGAAGAAAGTCAAAACGGACGTATGTGTTCGTAACAGTAGCAAGTAGTTTATCTCATAATATTAAATTCTATTTAATTACAGAGCTTTCAACAATGCTAACATCACTGTACAATAAAGCTGGAAATAAGCAGATTCCTGCCCATTCCTTTAGAAAGGTTTATGCTAGTTATTTCAATAATAACTGTCCGACAAGCCTTGAATAAGGACATGGAATATTTGCTATGACCAAGAGAAGGAAATCGGCTTACTTCGGGTTTTTGAACCAAACAGAAAGCAACTTATTGATTTTAGAAAAGTAAGGATTAAAAAGTTAAGTATTTGCAATACTTAGAACGAGATAAACAAATATCATATAGTATAAATAAAAAAAATAAAATTCATGCACCTCCCAAAGTAAATTTAAAAAGATTTCACGCATAACTAAACAAGATATGTCCAATAACACAAGAAAAAAAGTACGTTTTCCAATATCAAATACATTCTCTGGAAAAAGATTTCAAATAAACAGAATACTTTCAAACGTTCTGGACGGTCGAGAATATCAGATTCATTTAAATATGTATAAAGATCCCACATCAAACGAATATCATTTCTCTGCGTGAAGCTTTTGGAGCATTAAATAAGTCGATATTGCTGACTGAGTCCCTTTGGTAATTGATGTGGGATCAATACTGTAAGGAGTTCTATTTAACAATAAAAGGTAGGTATTTGAGAAGATAACGGTGAACAAATTTCCAATTACGTTTGAGAGTAACGGTTTTACTTATATGTAATGGACTTATTGATTATAGACATTAATGGCGTTTATACACATCTGTATTAATTTAGCTCGATATAAATGGAAATATTTCCTCGCACTACTAATTTTTATTTTGAATTTTAAGCTTCGGTTATTTGTCTACTCATCAAGCAGTCAAATCAAACAGACATGAATCGAAGCACAATTGTATGAAAAAGTATACTACTCGTCACCACGAGAACTGTGTCAAGTTATTTAACCAATTAAAAAGGAATTTGGAAAGTGAGCATTCATAAGTAAAACAATATTCATAATTGTATTCCATTGAAAAGTGACACAGTCTGAAGACAAAAAAGATCATTAGAACGATGGCCACACCGATAGCCATTTGAATAGACACTGAAGTGTTGGATGACTATAAAAACAATTCACACACTTGTTTTCTATTTGACTTTCGAAATCTCATTAAATATGCCGTGATGAGATTATAATGAGTTTTCAATTCATACGGTTCTTCGAATACGGACGAAGTATAGAACCAATACTTTTGGTTTGAAAAACACAGTTATGTAAAAACAAAATTTAGTACGGAACGACAAACAAGCGAGATTGGAACTCTGAGCCAAGTGGTACGTTATTATGATTTTTCGTTTTCGTGATATGGGTCATGATGAAAATACGTGTTCTGAACTAAGAAAATGTTTAGATCCAGAAGCTAAATTGGAAAGCTCTACATCAAGAATATATGATTCATTCAACGTTCTTGTAATGTGTGCCTTGAAACTTAAATTAAATTCCAATATGCTGGCTCCGTTTATGAAATAACCGTTAATGGTCTGTACTTTTGACCTTCAACAATTATAATAACAGTAGTTCATATCGAATACTTTAAATGAAAAGTGTTGAGACATTAAAGAATACAATTGTAATTACACAGTAATTTAAAGACCGATTATGACCACACACTTATATAAGAGGCGACCATCTGTCCTCAGGGGTAGCAACGCATCTGTGACAAACTTCGAGTGGGACAATTATT
>DWKA01002017.1:0-11328 GCA_018249155.1 Panoquina ocola ocola
CCCTCCGTTGACTATCTAATTCGGACCGTTTTTTCGCTCCCCGTGCGCATTCCAATCTAATTATAACTTCCTTGGTTTTGGTTGAAAACAAATTACGCCAAAACACTGCGCCGGTAGCTGCGCTCTGATTGGTCGACACACAAGTCACTGCGTTCTGATTCAGAGTAATTTATTGGTGCGGTATTGTATTAGATTGTCATTTGTGATTGTCATTTAGTGACAAATCACTGATTAGTTTCGGAATTTTCTAGCTATATTTGTATTTTTTTACTACTCTATGTGGTTACATGCTACCGACCGGAAACCCTTCTCTGTTTTCTATGCCGGAAACAAACATTTAGCCATATTAATCTTATAAATGGAATCTTATAAACATTACTTTCATTTTAAAGAATTTTGTATTCACTACACAAGGTATAGGTAGGTATATTTTTTTATTTTAATTGCCATCGAAGCCAGGGCGGGCTAGTAGTTACTGCAAACAACACTTCAGAGTGCACTTGTTTTAAAGATTGAGAGTTTCATCTCAAATGTAATCGTATTGTGTCTATCTATACAAGTGTGACTTGACTACTTTTGATTAAGTTGTATTTCAGAACTCATAGTCACACTTACAGGATTCCTGGCTGATCTAAAGCATTCATTTATAATTCAACTATAATTATAGTCTTCATCTGTAAGTGTATAGAAAGCAAATACGTAATATTGGCTGATGGCTAGGCAGCCCCTTTGAGATTGGGTCTGGCTTTCGCCGCGCTCCTTTGAGCTAGATAACGCAGTTTAATTGGATTGCCCCGGGTTCTTAAGTAAATAACGAGACAACTTGCTGTTTGCAGCTGGATAGCTACTTGGTTTGTTTACGAAGTAAAATTACATCAGACCAGTTACTATGGAGAATTCAAATATTTGAAATAAGATGCTTTCTGAATAATTTTAGTTTTTAACTTCCTGAGAAATTACATTTTTGAATATTCAAATTATCGTTCGTTCCATGACGATGGTGTAATTTTGAAAGTGGTTCAAGATGACCTCACGCTATTGTGACCTCCTAACACAATTCCTTTCATAAGGCAATAAGGTATGGTTATCAGGACATTTTTTGGGCCTCCGCGCTCCGCTCCTAAGGTATTCTATAGTTTCCATGTGCAGTCTCTATCATATTATTAGTCAGTACTAAAGTTGAATGGTTGCAAGCATTTTATTTTCTCTTCATAAAGCCAGAATGAACTTTCCTTGTAAGTAAAATGCAAGTTTCTAAGTTAGCTAAAGACGAGTGGAGGTGCGAAGTAATTAGTTTCTATCCAAGTTTTCAGGGGTACGACTGTGTTATTTTCTTTTAGTTCACTGTTATGATAAAGTAACGAAGTGGTGTGCAGTTTATTAAAGTTTATGAGTTTTATTCTAGTCAGTGAAATTCAACCAAAATTCATTTAATCTTTTTTAAATTTATTCACACTTCCCGCTACATTTTGACCTCAGCTTTTGACTAATTGTGTGGTTCTTTTAATATATATTTATTTAGACATAGGACAGTATATGATACTAAATTACTAAAAGGAAATCATTTTTTCAGTAGAAATATTCAGGCGGGATTCTGACGACATTCTAATTCCGATATTACGCTTCTTTTACTATACAAAGTATTAAACTATTATTCATTATTTATTGTATCTTTACATATGCACTTACACTTTTAATTGTTTTCATGGATGCGTAAATAACGAAGTTTTACAACTCTTAGTAAAAACTCAGAGGACAATTAAAGTGATATGTAAGTACCAAGGAACTTATAGCTACCTTCCTTGGTAGCTATGTAGGTATACAAGAAGAAAAACGTTACTCAAATTGACAATTCTAGGAAATAAACAAGGACCTCTATTCTAAAGAGCTCCGTGAAATGACGTAAAAATGAAGCAAGAAAACTTACTTTCAGCTCCACTTTGAGAGTCTGTTGTGAAAGCTTTAGTCTTTCCGCAAGTTGCTCCAAGTACAACGTCGACACAAAACCTCCCTGTACCGAAGTACCTACTGAGAATATTGAATAACGCTCACAGTTCACTGAAGCTCTGAAAATAATGTTTTTCCCCTTTTGTAACGCTGTGGGAACCATGTTATAAATTTTATAAACGAGTCCATTGAGGTTAGTTTTTGTGTCAGAGGAAATTGCATATTGTAGTTCGACAAGAACGATTCTTAATTGTCTACTTCCAGCAATAGCGAGCAGTCAATAATTATAAATAAGCCTCAATACTGAGTATCGGTATGGTGGTAAAATAGCATTATTTGACTTACATACTTAGGAAAACCGCTAAGCGTAAAGAAGACCTTATTACTATTAAAAGCTGGAATTTAGCACATAAGCATAGCTCTTACCTCTGGGTGCCGTGTAAATATTTATCACGATAAAAAGGTGGTAGAAAAAAATATTTAAATTTAAAAGATCTGACAAAAAAACCTCCTTTGCATGTAAAGTATAAAATTTTCCTCCTCTGCTATGGTTGGAGGTGAAAATGATGAAATTCACGGAAATAGTAGGTATATTGAACAAAAACTATCTCGGCTACTTAGGGTTTCCAAGTTGCAAATAATATTCGAATAATTTACAATTAGGGAATTCTACACAGCACATCGTCCGAGATACACTAGGTACTCGTATTAATTCGGTTTTTTCATACTGCAAGGTGCGATTTGTTAATAGTTTTTTCCTTGTCAGATTTACCGGCTGTATAATTGAATACATTTCTAAATAAGCAGCATTGACTGAATTGTAAAATGGGCTTACCGCGATCGTAGGTAACTCATTCTTACCTTGATGGGAATATTTTAGCAAATTTTTCCGGTTTTTTCATTCCTTTCTCGTCGTCTTCGCCTCTTATATTGCTTTAAAAATGATACAAATAAAAGTAAACGACATTCCGCGTCTTCGAAGAAAATATAATTAAAATGCAAAAGTTCTTTGAGAAAATTTCTTTGAAAATGTAAGACACTTTGAAACATAGAAGCTAATAATTGTTTTTCAAAGCAACGTTTATAAAATTTCTAGAAAAAATCTCTTGAATATTCTTCATAAGTACCTATTAAGTACTTGAATATTCTATTTTCATAAAAAAATATAATAAAACCTCGCCATGGACTTACATTACAAGTACAAAAATATTAGTCTGTTACAAATTATAGATATTCTGAAAATAGAGATTACTTTACTTATCTTTTGAACTACAGGGTTTTACAAAAGGAAGGTACATACTATGACTACATACCTACTATGTAGTTCTATACCGGAACACCATTCAAAGCCTTTAAGGGTTCAATTCTCAGCGAGGCAGATGAGTTTTGAGTACTCAGTCTGTTTGTAGTACGTATTTTTGTCCTTGTGCATATTTTTCTATGGTCCATATTATTAAGCATCGTTATAATCATCAGCTAAGTGGGTGAATCAGTTCTTTGCGATAAACTTGCAGTCCTATTATAGGTAATCACGCAATCACCAAGCAGTGATTGTCCAGTACAAAGATTACCTTTGTAAATTAAATTAATTAAACCATCTCGTTGTATTTATGCCATATTGCTATCTTTTTCATTCTGATTGATTTTCAGTAAGAAGGTTTTTTGTTGAGAAATGGTATTTGTGGACCTTGTAGACTAGACCGTGGAGGATCACTAAGAAAGAAAATAATTCCTTTAAGGATGGACCCCGTGGACATTGGAATTGGGGGTAAAATTGAAATGCTCATAATGTAAATAAAAAGAGTATGTAAAATTCATAATTAATTTCCTATAAACACTCGTATCATAAGTTACTTAGACGATTTGACTCTATTAACAACCGAAGTAAAAAAAGAAAAGGGATCAAGTACTGAAAATGTGGATAAAATATTTTTTAACGTCGGTTTTATTTTTTTTACCAGTTTGTCACGTTTGCTGTCGTAATAAAGGTTTCTACGGCCTTTAGCTCTGAGCTTCATGTACCTAAGTCGGGTCAAGTAAGTAGGTAACCATGGGCAATGTTGCAACATCTGATGCTCTTTGAACATATTTTTATTCAAATACTTTTCATCTTCATTTTGGTGCGTAATGTAGTGAATTATATTAACATAAATTGAAGATGTGTTGAAATAAACTATGACGCTCATACATAAAGCCGATTACAGCAACCTCTATTTGAATGGTATCTCCATAATCAAGTAAATATTATGATTTGTTTTGAATGTAGGGTTTTTATTAGGTAATTTAATTAATATAGGTATAATTAATTGCGTTTCTTTCCCACACACTTCTTGCCGACGTAGAATTTTGAATTTTCATTATAAAAGGTTTTTATCCAACCGATTATAACTAGATATACAGCGTGTGCCCAATCCACATGTTGATCGTTAGCGCATAGATCCTGACTAAATTAGAGATTGTAAGTAAAGTAACAATTCATTCAAATATTTTTATTTAGTGGATGAAACTTATTAAGTACTTAACCATACGAATTAAAATTAAATATAAATCTCAAAATAAAATTAACATTGTTTGGCATTCTTAACATATTTCCCAAGAGATAAATTTTATAATAACCAACACTACTATAAGTTCAGCGACCTACGAACACATTCAATAGGTACAACGAAATAACTAAGTTTAAGAGATCAAAACTTAAATCAGGTAACGACAACTTTGTAGGTACATTAGACATTAATATCTATTTGATTAGACGTTAACGCCTAAATAATTTTGAATAAAGTAAATAACAATCTTTTATATTACGACTTTGATATAAATTTTAAATAAAAATTTAGTTAAAGGACAATCCACCTACTATCACCGAACACCAATATCACAATACTTAGTATAGTTTTGCATATCCCGTACAAACTAGTTAAATTACCATTCAATTATAAAATTATCTAAAATTGTAACATAATGTTCCTTTTAATCTATTTCATGCTCAAAATCCTGTATTAAACTGTGAGATAGAAATTGTGCTCAAACGCGTGTAACGAACCTTTAAAATAAAATTTACACAAGTGTACCGGAATACGTAGAGCATTTCAAGTTATTTAAATGATGCTTAGCACAGGAACACCTTACAACAGCCTTGCGCGCGTGAACCAACTTTAAAATATAATTTATGAGCAGTTATTATGAACAACATTGCACTAGCTACATAAACATTTCGACCGGGTCGAACCATTCCCTAGATAAGTACTCCTCTCAATAGCACGATATGTTTCTCCTAAATACACCATTCTTTGCTATCACAGCCCTTAATTTAGCATTTACCATTAAATAACAGAATTTAAACTATAAATAAGGAATAACTGTAAAAATAAGTACTTAATTGTATACAATTAAGTAGATATAATACGAAATACCTACTTAAAATTAAAGAACAGACAACGGTACAAAATTTTGAGCTTTGCTCGTTGTATATAAAATGTCTTTAGTTTCGAATTATAAACATTTCACGTAAGCTAGAAGTTACATTGGTCATACTATGTACGTGTTTTGATATAGGCATCGCAGTTGGGACTCGAATACAGTGATCGTGAGGCTCTCTCGGGTGGGTACGAACGTGACCTTAGTTTGCTACGAACGATAAACTACCATCAAGACATCTGACACATGAAGTGGTAGAACTGGTCAAAGTTCACCGGCTCCAAGTCGTACTCCTTCTCTGACCTGTGCAGGAGTTCCGGGTTTCTCTTCAAGAAGTTCCTGACCCAATCCTCTCCGGCCATGCGGGTGTTGGCGTCGAACGGGTGGTTCAAGTGATTGTCTTCGGCGTATTGGAAAGCTAGCTCCCTGATATCGCGTCTCGAGACCCCCATGAAGTATTTCTCCATGCTCTTTATGTACCCCACTAAGTCCTTCTCCTGGCTATCGGTGAAGACTCGCCTGTAGTGTCCCATGAGGGGCTTGGGGTCGTCCGGCTGTTGGTAGCGGATCTTGCTGGCCCTCCGCTGCAGGGTGGAGCGCGGGATGTGGAAGGTCCTGGCGGCCAGCTTGTAGCCCATCTTGCCGGACACCACGGCGGCCACGGCTTTCGCCATGTCCTCTTCACTCCAGGACTGGCGACCACTCATTCTTTCGTATTTTCTGACCATATTATTCTGGAAAAAGTAAAGGGAATTGTTAAACTGGGATGTAGGAATACGAGTACAAGGCATTTGAAGTTACGCGGCGAAGATATCGAGTAAATTATATTAGAATATCAATGGCGCTAACGTAATTAGATATTGATAACAACATGAGATTGTCTAATCGCGTATAAACAGGAAGTATTATGTGAAGATACGTAGATTTAAGGTCGTACTCTTCGACAGTTAAATGGGACGAGTACATCGAGCTAATAATAACACCACAGGGTATTAATTAGTGTTCTAATAAGTGGATAGGTAACGATTGAGCAGGTCGATTGGCGGGAGATTATAAACCTGTTGTCGATAGGGTACATGTTACGAATTAAAAAGCGATATTATGACGCTACCTGTGCATTTTGAATGTAATGCTAAAGGCAAACATTTGTGATGGCCGGCGAAGGGTAACCGCGGCCTACCGGTTTGTGTTCCACGACCAATGCCAGCATGAGGTAAAATGTTTCTAGAGACGTTTTAGAGGTTACGGGTATACATTATGCATACATTTGTACCTATAACTGACCCAGGTACAATAATAATGTAAAGCAAGAATAATAATTAAACTACTAATCCTACTCGTAGAACCTTTTAGGAAAGTAAACAGTGCTCTTATAAGTTTCTAACTAGGTAGGTACCTACGTATAGAAATTAAAAATGCTTTATAATTTATTTATTGAACTTCTGATAGTCTCAATATACCCGGGTACCTATGTACTTTAATAAACACTTAATGTAACTAGCTATGTAGGTACATAAATAAACCTACTAAATACGGTGTCAAAAACCAAGTAATCTATGAATTGGCGTTATTTTTGTAAAAAATAATTTTGTCCGTTATTTATTTTAGATTACAATTAAGTATAAGTAACCAACAATTGTGGTAAGATCGGTAAATAATAGCTAACGATTCAAGACGCTTGACTCGATTTAGGCATAACGCAATGTAACCAGTAGGTACGTAGGCAAGTACTCATTTATAGCGAAATTACGTAGTGGTTGAGTTCGTATCTGTTGACGTGTTTCAATGAGGTTGTAGCCGCGCGTACTATTATAAACAGTGCACCGTTGACGTAAGGACGATAGTCGCGTAAACAATGGTGACTAACCGTGTTGGCGAGCGCGCACCGCATCGCTCAGCTGATAGTCGCTACACGCGACACGAGAATGGCGTGTTTTTCCAGTACCTGCGATATCTCTGGATACGCCGTAAGTGCTTCGATTCGCAAACGTTCACATTCAAAACATTACTTATCGTCCGGGCCGCGCACTAACCGATGCTCCGCCAGTTATCCGCGTTCAATTATTTCAATTAACGTCGATAATGACCAACGTCGTTTGCACGTCATTTGTATGTCACTTTGTCGCTCCGTTAAACGGGAAATACCACTCGATAGTTGTTGACCGTCCTTGAGTGACCGCGTCTTATTTTTTGTCTGCAATAAGAAACACGTCGGCCGACGGTCAGCTGTTTGTGTTCGATCTGTAACACGTCTATCAACATGTCCCGGCACCGAGGTACTATCGAACGAAACCCGCGATACGCCCGTAAACCCCCGTTCAACGTCCATTGCTCACCTACGCCGCGGCCGGCCGATCGTGGGATTTCTCAAGCGGCGATGGATGACGTGCGCCGGTGACGAACCGAGGTCGAGTTAGATCGCGAGACGTCACAGCGGCAGTACGAGCACGGCGCGAGGCGAGGTTACTGTGACGCGTGACTTGCAAGGTCCCCGCTGCATTGCACGATGCGCCAAGGTTGCCACGCTTCTCCGTGCTAACGCGAGAAACCTAGGGTCCGCCGGCCGATAGCCGTTCAACGAAAACGTCCGAGGAAAAGTAGAGCGGGGCGAAGTCGTCGGGAGCCCGCCAGCCGCCGGCGGCCGGCGGAGTCGAGGAGAAATCTGCATCGGACGTTACGTCGCGACACGGCGGTCGGTGGTTGGAAAGCGGTCGGAGGTGGCGGTACTCACGTGCGTGGCCGGGAGCGCAGGGGGCAGCTGGCGCGGGCTGGCGCAGGGCTGGCGCGGGGCTGGCGGCGGCTGGCGCGGGGCTGGCGTGCGGCGTGCGGGTGCGGCGTGCGGCCGGGGCGACGGCGCGCGCGGCACTGGCGCGGGGCCCGTCTTGCCCCGCCGCGGCCCTGGCGCGCTGACGTCACCTGGCCCAGGGCCCGGCTGCACGACTATTTTTGTTCACTACTAATTATCGCCTTCCTTTGTCCGATCATGAGCTATGTACTGAAAAGGAAATCTGGTTTTATGTTTACGTACGCTTACGTCGAGGGCAGTAATCAGCAATTTACCTAGATACATGATAATGCATTTCACGTATGATTCATTTGAATTAGATGCCGTCATGTCTCTACGTCTAATATATGCTATGCTTTACATTTAATTACACAATCAAATAGAGTTGTATCTACATATTATGTAAGTATAACAAAAATATGGTCCCTAAAAGTCCATGATTACATATTATTTACTTCTTAACGAACAATAAGATCGTTTTTACCAATCGAGTCTAGGACATTAAATTTATATTAAAACAATTTTTATAGAACTCCAGGAAAACAGTTCAAACATCAATTTCCTCTGAGTACCTACCTACTATACATACATCAAATTGGTGACTATATTGAGCGAACTACGATATAATTCACTTACAATTTTAAGTCACCAAAAATGTACACGAACTCTCTAATTGCGCTACTGGTTGTATGTAAGACTATAAAATTAAACATAATTTCAGTACCTGCTAGGACTGAGCTAATGTACTTCAGAATCGATTTGTGGTTTAGGCCTAACATTTCAATTCTGGGTAAAACCTGATTATAGTTAGAAAATCTGCCCATTAAACTCTACATAAAAACCTTTTAGCAATTCATTCAGAACAATTCTCAAAATAGTTAAATTAATTATACTTAATTAAGCTAATTACACATCCACCGTAATTACATTTCGTAACTTCAGCTACCAATGAATTAGTAGTAATAACACTTACCAATAATAAAGTAATGACGAATTTGCCACAATGGAGGACTGGATGTAAATTTGCGCCGAGTATCAAAAGGATTGTATACTTACATCGTCTTTGATATCAGTCAAACACATTTGATAAGGTTCCGACTTGCTAATAATCTTTCTTTGTTATTCGGAAAACAACAAAATATATGTATCAGAAATCAGTTTTTTATACACCTACCTGAGAGAGAAAAAGATTCGGGAAAAATATGATACATTATGCACTCCCTTTAAGGTTTATTTGCGGGATAAAAACTATCCTACGTCCTTCGTAGAGTCTGAAAGTATTTCCATGCCAAATTTCAATAAAACCTGTCCAGTAGTTTCGAAGCCTATTCATTTATTATATTCTTTATTAAAACTTATTATTATGTATTTTGTAATTATTAAAACATAATCATGTTCTCTCTAACCTAATAATAAATCATCTAACTGCTACATACCTATGTATAAGGATAGAGAGCAATAATATATAATTTGATGACACCTTATATTCTTGGTCTAATTAAAGTATGTATTTGCAGATTCTTCTTATTAGTTAGTTTTGTATGAAAAATAACTTAATATTTAAATTCCTGTTGATTCTTGAATTGTAGATATCAATAGGATAACCAATATAACACCTCTGTAAAAGCTAATTCATATAAGAAAGAGTCTCTTACAATTGCTTGTTGTAGCTTCTTCAACTAAGTTGTATGAAGCATGTTAGAATAATGTAGTATAATAAATGAAAATACACGCTGTCGCAGTGTAGACATTTTGACATTGATAAGAGTAAAAAAAGTAACAACAACAACAAAACACTTTATTGTACACCGTAAGAAAAACATAGGACAAACATAAAACTACGTGTTTGTAAACAATAGGTAACCATATCGATAAGAGCGATCTCTTCCAGGTTGTCTGGATGGTAAAGAATTCAGGAAAGGAAAGTACTAAAGGAAACTATCACAAATAACGTACAATATAGTATACACAAATACGTATAATATAGTCCTTGGATATAGCAAGACACAGAAAAATACAATTTACATATCAATAATAATAAAACAAGGACACAACAAAGGACAGGTGTAAAAAAAACCTAGCATGGTTATTTCTAAACTTCTCCATTAAAAAGAAACAAAATCGAATGAGATCGTGTTCGCAAACACACGTGCTCAACTTATAAAGTTAAAGTCATTTTTTTATGTACACTAAATTATACATGTATAATTTTATATCTATAATACGATTATAAAGCCGACCTGACGCTTAGACCACAATGGCCCATGAACATTGGCATCAAAGTCCTCGCATACGTAAAAGGCCAAGAAACAGGATTCCGTGTTAGCTTATGAATAAGCTACAGAATGTAAATAAATGGTCACCAATTACTTTCATTAGAAAACCGTTTAAAAACATGACCTTATTAAATTGGTCCGCTAAAGACATCAGTAAAGTGTGGTGATTATAAAATTAACTATTAATTTGTATTTTCGTTAACGATAAGCTATACGCCCTCACGTTTTTTAAGAACGAATAAATGACATAGTGAATAGTCCATTGTGTGTTTAGAATAGTGTAACATTTATCTCTGGATAAGATTTTTGATACTATCAATAATAACGATACCTATCATAAAAGATAACGCATCCATAAAAATACAACTCTTGGACAAATGATATTAAATGTAACTTAAACTTCTTTGCCATTTTGCCTGTTCTTTGTTATCAGCAATTCTTTTTATTTCTAGATTTTCCACATACCTATCCCACAAGTATGATAATATAATTTAATTTATCTGGAAGCGTGACTGACTTAAGCTCTAAAATTAGATGTGTTGCATGATTATACTGACCTGTGCAAAATTCGATCTACATAAATTCCAAGTAGTTATGTAGACCTATGTAGATAGAGCCCCTACACTGATTATAATTATAAATGGACCTACCTATCATGATTACGCGCTCGCTATATCAAGGAATTTACAACTAAATGATGATTTAATCTTCGACAATTACTCTGTAGACAAACATTTATTTAAAAAATAGGTTGCTAACAAACACTCACATGGTGCGCAGATATATATACTACTAGCCTTTGCGCGCGGCTTCGTTTGCGTTAAGAATATTAACTTTCATCCCCTATTTTATCCCCTTGGGGATGGAATTGATCAAAATCCTTTCTTAGCGGATGCCTACGTC
>DWKA01002018.1:0-11328 GCA_018249155.1 Panoquina ocola ocola
CCTTCACCGAAGCAAGTGATAATTAACTTGTAATACGCACATAATTTTTATAGAAAATTAGTGGTGCGTGCAGGATTGGAACGCACGACCTCCCGTTCGAGAGACCAACGTTCAAACCACTAGGCTATCACTGCTTTTTTTTCTTTTTTTTTTAATACGGGAGTATATCTCAATTTACATGACCCAATAACCAACTTCCACCTATACAACTTTCCAGTGTCCCGTTGTAATCCAATTGCCAAATGGAAACTGTATAACGTGTTACAGAAACCAATCATCAATCATGATTCATTATAAACTCCGAGAATAACTTGACCTGTTATGCAGTTGAAATATTTTTGTTACTTCACTACACTATCCAGTTACGGATGCTTTACAGACGAAGGCTTAGTTTCGCTTAAATGCTTGTTAAATACTAGATACAAGGACTTAAACAAATTTCTGCGAACGCCGTCGCGATTAATTTTTGTCTGGTTTCAAATGTATGAATCAGAAATATATTTAAAAACATCTCTAGAGTTAAAATATGAATGTATACTGGTCAGTAAGTGGGCATGTAGGAATCCACGTAAAACACTTAATGTTTAAAATATATTTTTTTATTTCCTCTACTCTCTTCATTCTTATCGGCATATCCATGGGCGGGGATAGCCCCTTAGGGGATAGCAACCATCACGTGATACGCAGCACCTATGTCAGATTTTGAAAAGTAAAGTCACATATATTAATATAGCTAACAAATAATATACAATAGCTAACAGTAACTAAGCAATGATTCGACAATCTGTCTTCCAATATCTCCAAGTCGAGATTGCTAGAGGTGGCTATCAGCGAGCGCTCGTAAATCATGATCAGCGATGATGGAGGCGATGTGACGTCGGTAACAGACGGTAACAGTCGGTAACGGACGGTAACAGTCGGTAACACTCAGTAACCGTCAGATGCCCGCTCCTAGCTTTCTGTTTGTGAGGCGCGACCAACGGACGGTGAGATGACTTGCACGCTGTTGGGTTTGAATCTTGATTCGTCATAGTGTTATTTGATGGCTATTTAAATATTGATAGAGTACTATTACGTAGTAATATTATATAGGTACGGGATTTTCAGGCTCCATGATCGATAAAGGTTAAGAATCAGGTATCTATCTAACTTCGGTATCTACATAAATTTAGTATAGTTTAAGTTTTTAGTTCTTAACTGAATCTTTCTTAAATGAAGCTTTCTGAAGAAGTAACAGAGTCGATAACCTAAAAACCTTTTTTCTTTGAAGCAGCTGTCAAGCTATAGGCAGTACTTTCTTTGGTTGGTAACGCACTGATGATGCAAATGCTGATTGGTGTTGCTAAAGTTCTCGGATAACGGTGACCAGATAGCATTCGGTGGCTCGTTCATTTCTCGGTTGTTTAAATAAAACAAACTCCGAAATAAATCTATCACGAAACAGAACTGACCCGCGAGAGCGCGGGCAGACTCGTGAAGGCTCGTTGATTCCAGATTCACTGCTTCGCCGCACTACTATTTATCAGTTATGATTTGTCTAAAGATGGTCAGATTGGATGCAGGAAAGATTATATACCTGCTCAGAGGCTTTCAAATGCTAGATATGTAAATATTATGTCTTTGTAGGTATGTATTACAGGAATATAATATGAAAACATTTTTAATTAACCATGTTTTGAAAGTATGTATGTAGGAGATATAATATGGTATAATGTAAATATATTTGAAGTGATTTGAGCAATATCTTTTTAAGTTTTCTCTTCTATGGGTCATTTGGCTTCAAATGCAACTATAGTGAGGTTACTGACTCAAAATAATGTCATTAAAATTATGTTAAGTATTTAATGAAATAACAAAATGCAAATATGAGCGATATTTTCTTTCATTTTCTATTTCATATTGTTTCCAAAGTAAATAATAATGATAAAAGAGGTATCTTACACGGTCAGTAGAAGATAATTGTAAGATAAAGTCCGTAACAAACGAACAATCCACGGGATATACGGAAGGCGTGGAAGCCGCAATTACTGACGGCTTAACGGCGCTCAAACACTATCGGAACCACTACTACATAGTAAATTGGGTCAGGTTAAAGCCTTTCCGTTTACTAGGGACTTATAAGTTTCTATTGTACTTACTATACTTACTAGTAAATCTCAGTAAAAATTTTGATTCATAGTAATATTGTGATAGTAAGTATCTTAGCACAGTTGTATACCTGTTTACTTTGTAAGCAGTCTAAACAATTTGATACACTGTTAGACACATTATCAACAACGGAAACACCAATTTTATCACGAAAAAAAAAATTTTGAAGGTGTATTTGGTGATGATGGAAAAGCTGTGCCATAGTGACCACTTTCCTTAAGCCAGCTCATCTGTCTGTTTGTCGGCTATATACATGACAAAAAAACCAACCACATAAAAAATCCATATTTTGTTGCGTTCTAACCGCATTCAAATTCCCAATTCTATGGAAAATTAGGCGCGAAATTCAACATCGAGTAATGTTTTGACATTTGAGTGACAGTTACTTTCAATAGGGGATTACGCGTAACCGACAATGAATGAATACTTGTCTGCGTTGGCTATGATTCCTTTTATTAACAATGTTGCATAAAAACTCACAATAGAATATGTTTATGAACATTACGGATAATGCATTTCATGCTGTTACCTACATCCTCCTATTCTATTCATTTCATCTTTGATCACCATAATAACACTGTTCAGATATTTCTCAAGAACCGATATATTTTTACTTTATTTCAAAATGTAATCAATTCAATAGAAAAAAACTCTAGGCCTCCTCAGTTCTTAGGACAGATCCGTGCCCTAAAGTAGGCCATGAATGGGTTTAAACCAAATAAAAAAGTAAAGTCCGTTTTAATTATTAAAAACATCATTGTTATTGAAATTAAATATCGATTTTGAATTATTACAATGTTCTATTCTTACAACACTAAACAGATCAATGAAATCTTTGATAATATCTACAAGTAGGTATGATAACCAAATATTATTATTATTATCATAGCACAGATATTTTTTTATATCGATTTTTAGATCGACAATAAATAACGTTGATAACTACTTCACATATCATTTAAGTTAAATCAAGTCTACAGATTAATGTACCTACAATGGAAACAATGATTAAAAACTTAAGGCCAGTTGTTCATTAGGCTAAAGTATAATGAATGACAATATTAAAACGACATACGGTCCGTTAAAATGTTAGTGACCAGTGACCACACACCGCGGTTGTCTGGATATTGAGTGATTGCTCTGGCTACTAACGTCCAAGTCATCTGACGCTCATTCATGTAAGACAAGGTTGTTACCAGATTTTTGATTGTATCGCCTGCACAAGAACTTTTTTGTTACTGCGTTTCGTGATTCATCATCGGGTTTTATATTTTTATGAATCCGTTAAAGTGTATGTAACTGGTAAAATTTAAGATACGATCTATAAAATGTTTTAGTTTTTCGTATTATTCATATCTTATTAAGTTTTTACCTTATTTGTTTGTTGAAATGTAGTGAGTAACTTTGCGTAGTGTTATTATATTCGGAGAGAATTAATTTTAATTCTACCACAATTTTCTTACTGACCACTAAATAATAATTGGTAATTATCAGTCGACAATTTTTATGCGTCATACACATAGGTAGGTAGGTAGAGTCTTACATCGTCATATCCGGTATGACAGCAGAACTTTTCCTTTACGACGTAGGTTAGTAATATTAAAACTTAAAGTTTTCCAGTACGGTGAGCGAGATGAGCAAGAATGAGAATGAATTTAATTTAAAACGTATAGCAAATGTGCAGCCACAGTGTCTGCGGCCGGTCTTGGGCCGCGGCACGCATGCGGCGGCGGCGAGAGAAAATTATAGACAAATCTTTGGAGGTATTATTTTTTCAACGCGCCGGGTGAGAAATGCGTGATTGGGGGCCGGCACCAGATTACAGAGCGGAGACACGCCACCGGCCGCGCTCTCACCCACTTACCATCATTATTTAGACTGTAATAAAGTGTTACCGAGTAATTATTGCCACCCAACAAGTAAAAACTATCGTATAGACAACGATACCCCTCAATCAGCGAGAACTCCAAATCTCTACCTGACGCCTCCGATTTTATAGACCCCCATTTCAAATTAGGTACATACATCGACGTTGAAATAATTTTCATATGTAGAACTGATCGTAAATTAGTATACCGCCAATTTTAACACGTCGGATCGCGTCAAATGCTTAGACCAATTTTATGCAAATTCCGAGCCAAATTGCATGTTTAGAGTGAGAATGTTATTTAGAAAATTATAGGATTGGAGCACCGACAGCAGATTGCTGGGAGCAATTGCCGCGCTTGTTATAACTATCATGAGTAGTTATTACGCAAAAGTAGTTCGTTAGGTCGTGCTTCATTTATGCGAGATATAATATTAAAGTTATTGTAATCCCATGAACAATATTGGATCAACTGCGGGTATTTTATCAAGCTTACAGATCCGGTATCTATCGCAAATCATGTAGTTACAGCAGCGTGTTTCGTTGGCGTAAAGGTTCGCAGGAAAATGACGGGAACAAATTAATTTGACGTTAATATGTGTGTTTCGAGTGTTGCACGGCGCGCGGTTCGATGATTATAAGGCGGCCGGTAATAGGCCCCCGCGTCCCACCCTATACTCAACTTAATGCTCTCGCAATTTCACTCAAAATAACGAATGGAAAAAAACTTTTTGGACCCTAAATGAGAGATGGCGACGTGAGCTGACCATTCCTTCGTACTGGTTGTTCGAAGTGAGCGCGTGTTTTGACGCAATTAGGTGGAATTATTGTCAACGTGAGACCGAATGGACAGAATCTTTCATGTGCGATCAGTCGAAAAATAATCTATTTATTTATTTGATATTTATTTTATATCCTTAGTAAAATTCAATATTTGTAAGTAATTTGTTTTTAAAATACGGCTCTGGCAATTTTGATAAATTTGAATACCTATTTAAAGTCTTTACGATCAGTAGAGCTACCTCTACCATCGGCATGTTAATTATAACACAGATTTGTCAGAATACACACATTATTATAAAAAGAGTGTAGCTAAAATAAAACTATCAACATTAAAACGTAAATAGTATATGAGACAAAGTAGTTTTAAAGTTACAAAGAGAAGCTGAGTGCGATATGCAGTGCCCGGGGACAATCAGATTGCTCTACATTACGACACTTCGGAAGCAGCATCTAACTTCCGCGTCCTCACTATATTTTATATTCTGAACTTATTAAGATTTTTTATTCTTACCAACAATAAGTGCTCGTTCGCACGGGCGTTTTTCAACGTCCGTTAAAAAAGCGTTGAAATAGAATATACTTAAGTCATTCCAAGTAAACGTTCGCACGATAGCGCTGTTGTATTTTCAGCTCTCGGCGTTGGACACTAAATATAATATACTCGTACCATATGGTTCTATTTCAACGATTTTTTAACGGACGTTGAAAAAACGCTCGTGCGCATGAGGACTAATTACACTATAACTAAAAACCATCTTGAAGAATAAAGACTTTCTCAAATGCGTAATACACGTATAGCTGTGGCCAAGTTAAATATGTTTTACTTTTACATTGAAGAAGTAAAGACAGCAGAATTAAAGGCTATATTAAATAAAAAATAACAATTAATTAAGTATTTAACTAAAGTTTGTATTGTGGTTACAATGACATTTATTTGTATTTAAGCCAATTTATAAATTAACCTGCAAATAAAATAATTAATTACTGTAGAGTGTAGAGTTACAGAACTTGTGCAAAAACTCAAAATTCCTTATCTTAAATTAAAACCGTCCAAGAAAGTAGTTAATTCCATGAACATAGTTCTATATGGTCGAGTCTTCCCTTTATCAGATTTCAATAGAGTAGATACTGTATTGTATATTACCTTTTCAAAATGGAATTTCTTACTTTTTTAATAATTGAATTCTTAAGTCATCCTAAGGAATTATCCTATATTATCATAACCAGCAAAACCAACTACAAACAACACTTTTATGACAATAACAACAATATTGCCATAGTGGAAAAACCTGATGGTCCTCTAGCAATCCCGATACACCCATATATTATTCTAGGATTAGCGATACAAACTGTCTCGAAAAGAATCCGTTGGTAAAGCGAAACCAAAACAGATGGATTTAAGCAGAGGTGGGGGCTCGAGGGCGGGGTGGGAGGGGGAGAGATCGGTGCCCATTTGCCCAGCGCCCATCTGATACCGACTAATACGACGACAATTCGCAGCCTCCCGGTTTAGTACTTTAAAAATAAAGAACCTCCATCACCCTCCACACGACCTGATCTTTTTAATCTCTTTTCAAATGCGGTCTCCTCCAAACGGTCAACATAAATTTGTCGCTTAACAACGGGGACTTTTTTACAGACGTTACACAAAAAATGTGTACGTGTCAGAGCAATCGATCTGAAAAGTAATGTAATCAAATAAAGCATCTGTTAACGCCGCGCCGTGAACTCTAAACTCCATTTCCGAAACTTTGGTAGCGACATTAAGCGACAACATCAAACAATAATTTCGGAAAAAGCAATTATCATTATCCAGATAGGAGGGTCGAAGGCGATCGCATTAACGTCACGGAGGGGGCGAAGTTCGGCGCTCGGGGACTCCCGTCGGCGATGAGACAGATACATATTAGGCAATAAAGAGCTGTTCTCGCGAAAGGAAGTGTGAAAATGAACAACATCAAGGGGTTATCTTGAATTACTCACTAAAAACTTATTGCCGGTGCTCAGGCGGGCGCCGCGGGTGTACGGGGGTTGGGGGCGAGGGGGGTGGATTTGCCGCGAACAGATAAGGGCACGCTATTGGGATCGCGTCGTTCTCATCCAATTACACGGTCGAGCGAGCGCGGCGAGGAACGCAGATAAAAAGCAAAGTTGCCTCGGCGCTGTCTCCGCGGGGATTGTCGCTCGGCTAACGTTTTCACCTACGACCCGTCCTCCGTCCTCCGACGCTGTAATGTGTGCCCTTTAACAGTGACAACTCGAAACGCCCCGGCAATACTGTGAAATAAAAAGGAGGCGCCTTTAAAATAACAGTAATAGGACCAGATGATAAATTGCATGGGTAAAACAGGACTTAGATGTTTTACAAAAAAACGTATGGTAATCTTACAGTATGGGTTTTGTTTATATTGTAATTGGCTCTATAAGTCTTTAAACCGAAACTACTCCTTACTTGTGGAGTACTCTGATAGCCATGGATAGACAAGTACCTCTACCCTAAACGACGCTATGGTCTCTATCTAATCTTACTCTCATTTAATGCGTGTAATTCGTTATCAAATAATCAACTAAGGATGTATGTAATGCTACGGATGCCCATAGATATCGTCGACGAATGTCGCTACTACACCGTATAAAGTGACTTAATCTTTTCTGGTGTCTTAACAAAATAAACATCTATAACCTGTCTTATTTCTTCGTTCCCGGTCCCTTACATAAAAGCCATTTACTACGTAAATACTGAAGTTCGAAATTTTAAATTCGCTTTACCACAGTCTTGGGCTCGTAACCAGATTTGAGAAGACACGAGGAAGCAATCTAAGTTGACGTGCTAAGGGAATTGTCGGCCGCCGCGGCGAGACCGCGAGCACTTGATTCAATTAGAGACCTCGCTGTGCCACTGTTCTTGATTTACTTGTCACTCGCCTTCGCAACTACAAAGCAATCTTGCTTTAAGATACCGGAATTTATGGTGCATAGTATTCTGTTTTTTTTTGTTTAAGTTTCAATAGTGTTCATTTGGCACTACGAGGCTGTGGCTCATGAAGTTCTATAAATAAAATTAAATCTGTAAACTAAAATATAATTGCAGATCTATTGGTTGATTACAAAAGCATTAATTTCTACTTTTGTAGCCCTTAACATTACAGGTATTTAGTTCGCAAACAAAATTTTCTGAAGTCCCACGATTCGTATCTTTCGTTGCAACTTAATTCCCTTCTAAGGTTTAATAGTAGTGTAACCTAATAAATAACAGTGACATTTGTTTTCGGTACTAAGCCCCACCCTCTGTCACAACGGAACCCAATCCGACAGCACGCCGGCCGCCGTATGTAAATAGTTTACCGAAAGTCGCCGCTCGTCCATCACGCGTTGTCACATAAATTATGCCGCGGCGAATCCGCGGTCGAATCATTGTTTGACTTTTATCTTATTACGTATATCTCTCGATTTTGTTCGCGTC
Source organism: Panoquina ocola ocola (assembly GCA_018249155.1). NCBI lineage: Eukaryota > Metazoa > Arthropoda > Insecta > Lepidoptera > Hesperiidae > Panoquina > Panoquina ocola. The sequence goes on from DWKA01002018.1 coordinate 8,262, forward strand.
ATATTTCTTCAGACTTATCGGCTTTTATCTAACGTTTTGTGGCGAGTCGCGCTATCGATCATGCGGTCGGGCGGGCCGACAAATGTCTCCGTGCGTTTTGAGTGGATTAGCCGAACTGTCGGTACGGTCCACGGTCGCCGTTCGGTCACGGGGTGACTAATGCGCACAGGGGCTTATTTAGAGCGCGTATCGACTTATTTGTCGCTTATCTGATGATGCGCCCGCGCTGGTCGCGCGGTGCCGCAACACGAACGCTCGCCGCGCAAGCGCCTCCGCCGATCGCTTTCGAGTGACTAATGACCGCTCTTCTGAAATGTCTAAGAAATATTTTCCACTGATCGCCGTAATAAATTAACTCACGCACTTGACTCCGATGGAATGATGTCAGGTTTCGTTCAAGCGTATTAAAGTCCATATCTTAAATTGCCAAATTGGAATCGGCATCCCATTTGAAAAAATACTTTTATAGCTCTCTTGTAGCAAGAAATGAAATAGTTAATCCTGTATTTAATGTGTTTAGAAATATGTCATGCGTAGCAATAAATATTATGTGTTGCTTTACAGTAGTCAAAGCACCAGCGTCGATAGATACCAATCTTCGAACACGAGCCCTCCCGACCACCACATTCGATACCCTACTCGAACATCCTCAATATCCACCTTAAATTAATGAAAACATCCATCCATAAAGCCCAAACGCCTCTGCCTTCTTATGAATGAAATTCCAGCCTGCACGGTTTCGAATCCTTTTTTATGATGATCATAAATTAAACAACCAATTTCCAGCGAGTGTCACAGCTCGGATAAAGGAATCATTTTTATAATATCCCCAGCGCTTAACAAGGGTAAGAATAAAGCCCACGCATATTCACGCAGCTATAAGTCCGGCTCGAGCGAGTGGCCACTGACTGCTAAACTGTTAATATAAATAATGAACTGTGTTATGGGCCGGTGTGGTAGGTAGTCGTTCGTTGACTAACAGGTCTTTTGTTGTCGCAGTCATAATTTGGTCCGCAGCACAATATGTCGAGTCCGGCGCACTCGCGACGTCGCTCGCGGAGGAGATTATCCGCACCTTAGCATCTCGACTCTGCCCATTGACAAAATACCCGGCTACTGTAGATAGCGAGTTATGATAACGCAGCTTTTAATTCATACAACAGTGTGACAGCTAGCAGGGAATTAAATAAATATGTAGGTACGAATAAAACTACCTATTTTATAAGCTACTTATCAGGTTTCACAGAACAATGAAGTGTCGTAAATACGTAGAAATTATAATATTCTTTTCGTTCGTTGAAATTTGACATTTAGCGTGTAACACAATACTAAGGCATTGAGAAAAGTCTAGATTTAGTACGACCGCGGCCCACGCAGTGTGACCGGTGACTCCGGTGAGGCTACACGGGAGGCAAAACGACCTCTAATTTATCGCCCCGCCTCAGTCAGCTGCCTGACTTATGACAACTGCGCTCTGTGCCCTTTTACGAGTCCACATTCAACATTTTGTAAATACCACACCATGAAGTAGATTCGCCTTTATCTGTTTGGGTATGCCAAAGCAAAACACAATATTTTCACTTAAGCTCGCAGCTAATTTCATAGGACAAACTTAGTATCTAACATTTAATTTGTGCCACAAGTAAATCAATGAATACGTACTCATTCATTCCTCTTGAAATATTCAAAGAAATGTAAACAAATAAAGCGTAACCATAAAATACAGGTATAAAAAAAATTTCAGTAACACTTGTTCATAAGTTACGCAGGATGGAGTAGCAAATTCTATTTACAAGCTGTATATTAGTCGGGGTGACGTTATGACGTTATGAGCGAGTTTGAGCCGAGCTAGCTGGCCCGTAGGACACTATAAAACGTCCATGCACATGATTAAGTGCTAAGTTACGAGGTTCGCGGCGCGCGCGCAGCGTGGCATCAGCGTCATTCACTGCCCGGGGTATAACATTACGTTACCGCCGAAAATATCAAATCGACAGGCTGAGATGTTATCGGTTGAAAGTTATAAAATTGAATATTTTCATATATTAAGCACGTAGGGTGTCGCCCGCAGAGCGCCTCTTCCGGCTGCCCTCAATGGCCGTCCATCGTCTAGAACTACTTACAATCCATTTTACGATACCCCTCAAAATGGATAGAGATGTTATTTAATATCGCTGTTAACGTCTCTACAAAATTTGAAAGATGTTTTTTACTTTTTAGGTGATGCGTATTGCTCCTCCGTTGGCCCATTTTATGGCGTCCTATAAATATTTAACAATACGAGTAACAGCCACGATGAGGTAAACAATTTTAAGCACACGGTTCTATGGTGCCTTATTTTCTGGAGACACAGTGTAAGTAAAGCAAACATTACACTTATAGTTTAAGCTGGGTTAGTATTCTTTTCTCACGTTAATAAAAAAACTGAATTAATTTAAGATAGGTATTATAAAAAAATACGTATGCTACATTATCACTACTTATCCAAATTATAATTTGTAAATTCAGTTTGTGGTTGTCTTGTTGTAGAGTACGGATTTAATTATGTGTCAAACTTAAAAATGCTTTACTACCGTCCTTCTTTAATATTATTAAAGCTCAAAATTATTTATGCTCCCCCCCTTTACTCCAGGCCTTGACTGCAATCAACTCGCGCATGATCTGTACTACTACGATTACAAGTTGTCAAGTTGCATACTAATGAAATAGGAAACGTTATTCAATTTTTTAAGGAAAGTTATTGCTATTATTATAATTTCATTAATTAAAATAACATATTTATTAAACAGATATAATTATATACCAATAACTTCGGTGTCAGTGTAATATTTGCATCTATTAGCAGACCGGTAACTCGTGAATCCCAGCGGTTGTCTTATAATTCTTGTAACGTAGTACAGTCAAGCACAAAATTCATAAACATAAAGTATGACTTCAGTTATTGGTATATCTATGTACATATTATTAACTAGCTTTTGCTCGCGGTTTCACTCGCGTTAAGAGTATTGTTATCCAATCTTCAATTTCAGTGCGATCGGTTTAAAATTGACAAAGTTTCATACAAACT
>DWKA01002019.1:0-11326 GCA_018249155.1 Panoquina ocola ocola
TTTGGAATCAAAGTATATTATTTTAAATAGTTTTAAGCTGTCATGTATTGAGGTATCTTTACAAATGATGAAGTACCTACTCTATATTTATTGAAATTAACAGACAGGCCACCCAATAGTTATTGTTTAGTCATAATTATCTGTAGAAGATATCAATAATACATGTCAAGTGTCATCAATGCATTGCTGGCCAAGTAAAGGAGATATTCCATACTAACGATTTTCCAACATGGTGCCTGTAATATGACAGTTCAGTTCTGATGAAAATGCATCTTAGTTACAAATATTATATCTTGATCCTAATCAATACAACCAGAGTTGGCACCAGAATAGAGTACCCCTCAATGGTGAATAGGATATTTTCACAAATTTTTTGAGACTAAAAGTATTTGTTTTCTAAATGATAAATACATTAAAAATAATGTAACTAATGCTTTATATTTATTAATTTCAGGTTCCCCAAGTATTTATAAATGGAAATTGTGTCGGAGGCGGGTCAGATGTCAAAGCACTGTTGGATTCTGGCAAACTGCAGCCAATGCTTATTGGTTAACTTTCCAGCATAATGAACAATATAGACAATAATATTATTATATTAACACAATGCAAATTATATTTGGTTACCCTATGAAATTGTTACATATATTAAGTAAATTATAGTACAAGTTGTAATTTCGTTCTATGTTTTACAATTACTTTATTTTATAAAAACAGTAAACTATTTTTTGTGCTAAACAAAGTTACTATTTTTTGTACTTATGGTTGTTTTTTAATAAAAATTGTCACAAATTATTTATTGTTCTATTTAAATATTACACATGAAGGATTTAGACATGAAATGCCCCATTATAAAACCTTCCATTGGCGTAAGACCCAATCCTATGCAGACTGACTTGGGTGTCGTAAAAGGTAACAAATGCTGGCCTGCTTGATAGAGCTTCATTTTGTCAAGACTATTAATTCGTTTATTTATATCATTATTGGTAGATATTATTATCACTGAAATCCTATTTCAATTCAAAATAATATTGAATCATGTCTATGTAATTTAATTATACGCAATAGGTATGTACGACAGTTTTTTACTCGTATTCTATCTACCAGCATATTGCACAGTTGTTTTGTCACAGTGGCAAAGAAATCGCGAAAGAAACTCCTTGGACCATAATGTGATCATTCTCCTATAATTCCGTAAAGTCTAGGTACCACCCTCTTGCTACAGTCAATCTCTAAATGATTCGTCTTAATCCGGCTGGAGGAGTGAGGGCAAATATTGTTTTTCCTCTTCCTCTACTATAGTCCTCAAAATATCTATTCAACGATACCTAGTACTATGGGGTAGTGGGGTTACGAGAAAAAAATAAAAAAGGAAGCATGGTAGTCATACAATAAAACCACTAAAAGTAGGTATGTATTTGTATACCTAAATATAGTATACGAGTATTATAATCACACTAATTTTCATAGTTTTTTTTAACGAATTCATTAATTTTAATATTCACCATATCCAAATTTTAAACTCGTAATCATTGGTAGGTAGTTTACTTCAGTAAACGTGTTGCATGGAGCAATGAATTGAACAATTGTGATGCATTGCGTTCATTACAATTATGCAAATAACGGCACATCTGTTACCCTCGTGTCAGGCTCGAGGGCTAAAATCGGGCAGAATTAATACAAGAGATTCCCTATAAATCCTTCAGAAGAAGTCGCTTGTCCCCTTCCCTAAATGCTTTATTACGCACATGGGATGAAAACATCAGCGTGCTCAAGGCCACTATGCGCAGCCTCCGAGGGGCCGTAGACGCGTAGCGTAAGCCGTGTACTCACTAATATCGTATATCCTATGTCATTGATAAAAGCTCCGTTTTTGCGTAACGCAATAGAGAAGTGAACGTATTAAGGGACAATAAGTGCGAGTGAGATCCACTGTGTAGCTGCCAGTTGCCACCCTACATCCCTGTCACGCCGCCCCGGACGCAGTTTCACGCGCCCTCCGCTAGTTGGCGCTCGCGAGCCCGCCCAAACAACACATTTTAAATGATATTTTGTACCAGATTTATGTAAACAAACAAACAGATATACATGTGATATCCAAAGCTGTGTATTTCGTATTTAACGTCGTAAGTGATAGTGAATGATTATTGATAATTTGGTTGAAATATGAAGTGCAACATGTGATTCGCAAGACGCGCGAGTGAATAGAAAAGCTACAGTAAGTAGATAGTAATACCGTTTCTCTTTTATTTTCTGTCTTAACACAAGCATTCCTTATCTATTGTGAACAATATTAGCTGTGTATTTTCACGATTATTTAAAAATTCGGTTACCAGAAAACATTAGCAGTTTTTGTTATGAATGAAATAGATACTTACTGATATTCAAAATATTTATTTTTTCATGTTATAATCCGTTATTTTTATATTATTTCATTATGTTTTTAATTCATGATTTTATATATTAAAAGATTTTATTACGATCCCTTGTTTCAATAAGCGAATTTCGATAACAGCAAAGAGATGATAATAATTATTATCTAATCGTTTATGTAAACGTGAGTAGGTAGGTAGCAGGTATATCTTTAATAGATAAAACGAAGTACCTACTAGAAGCTTTGGTACGATATTTAAATACATAAAAATACCTCGTAAAAAGTAAAAAAAACTATTACAATTTTTATATAAAATGTGAAATGCTAAAGAATTCAATGCATCTTTGAAGTTTCTTTGTGCAATTGTAGATTCATTAGATATTCAGTAAACATCTGCATAACGATCCTTCCAAGCTACTGAATATCTAACTTTGCCTGATTACTTTGTGAAATAAAACAGCATTTATACGAGCTGATGGGTACAAACATTTCTATCCATTGATTTTTCTTCTACACTTCTACACTTCGCCTTCTACTACATAGATTAAAAATGAGATAATATAAATAACAAATACATTCATAAACATAGCCTGCTTATAGAAGAAAATGTTGCGAGTTCGATTTCCGACCGAAGCTAACATTCATGGATTAATAAGTTTGTTCTCAGGCGATGCTTTATTTTTTATGGGATAAGAATGGCAAATGAATTTCCAATGTTATTATCCTTCTCCGACCATGGGCATCAGTAAGACACTATGAATTGGACTCTAGGAGGTACTTTAGTTAGCAAGTCCTGTTAACCAATCAGTGCCGCAAACGCGTATGTGCGTTTTTAAGCTTTTACAATATGCCTAGGACGCTTTTATACGTTTACGCGTAAATGGCAATGGCATTGGAAGTTGGTAGTGAACGGGTTAATATAAGCTTTAAGCTTTAGCTTTAACTATAACTTTAATAATACTCATTATTATTATTCATTACCCAGGGAATTGTAGAGTTTAGGATTGTTAGTGTAATTAATTTCCAGGCCAATTTGTGCATAGCAGAGGATGCCACTTAATTTATGTAATTTGTGAACAGATTTTTTATTAAAAGTGCAAACAAAGTTTTTTCTCAGATCCGGCGTTACATAATCGAACTCTTCAGTCCTCTACATGTCCTCTTTAATTTTGTAACTTATAATCATTATGATTGCATCGTTTTGAATACAACCTATACAATATTTTATTATATACCTACCTGTATAATCCACATTAACTAAAAGAAAACATAAAGGTTACCGCTAAGCGCTGACTCGCGTCCTGTTGTAAGACAATAGGTTAATGGCGAATCGATACTAATGACCCGAGCGATGATTTTCCTACTAAAAGTGTAATAAAAGTGGATATATAACTATACACGTTCGTTTCAAAAGTTAGGCTAATATTACTTTAATACTATGTAACTGTATGACTAGGTATGTTGTTAGGTAAATAATATTACTATTTTAATGCAAAATCTAAAAAAAGTATTCGTATAGAAAACATTTTTCGATATAGGCATGTTGTAATGACCTAACGTTACTTTACAATCTATTCCCAAATCTACCAAATAATCTAAAAATTAAATTTCTGTAATAACGATAAGACAAAATTGCGCGTGTGAGTAATATAGTAGTTGCAATAGTTTTTGGAACCATAAAAACAGTAACACGAAGTAGCAAGGACAGTTTTACTGCATCGCACATACTGGTATGTGTCGCAACAACGTCGTACATTTGCTGTACGAAATATAGTACGGGTAAATGAAACTGCATTTTCATACTAATTTGCGCCTACCAACTACGCTGTGCAATATTATGACGTGTCAATATCGAACTTGTGAATATACCTGCAAAACTGTATCCATATTTTTACAAAAACAAATCCCACATCCACCAATAAATCTTACAATTTTCCTTCAACCTCCATTCCTTTGTCCATAAACAAAAAGTGTACGAGAAATAAACTTTTTCGTAATCGTGTTGATTGTTATGAACCAAAAAGGTTCATGCGCTTTCTTTTCTAACGTGGAAAAATCCGTTTAGCAATAAAACAGCGTTCCTGTTTACGACGAGGGCTATTTCCACCGACACGACGAAGGAATAGGACGTAGCGAAATTATGCAGGAGGCGATTGGGCGGGCGGCTACGGCGTAGCATATAAGGCAGGGTTCGCTCGGCCGCGTGTTCAGAGCGCTTTCGGCTCTCGGTCGCGTAGCGCTGTGATCGCGTAACACTGCTACAATCGCGCTACGAACTTTTAGCGAACTTTCGATTCTATCTTTTAGCGGATTTAAATTCACTAGACAGTGGTAGGATAGACAAATAGTTCATTAATCACCCTCAATCGCATCGTAGAAGCTGAATGTTTGTAAGTAATAATGATACTAGTTTAAATGAATTACTTGCTTTTATTTATTTTTTATTTAGAGGAAAATTTTGTTTATCACATCATATTCATATCTGGATAGAATTGATTAAAACCATAGTGAAAAAGTAAATACTATGCTTTTAATATTGTTTGACGTAAATAAAGCAAATAGCTTTCCATAAAAATTTTGTTCATAGTTTTTCCAATGAATTTTACCCCAATGCACTAATTCTTTGTTTGTATTTTTATATTATTTAACTAGTTAATCGTACATCAAGCGATGTAGCTAAATGTAAAATTATTTCAAAGTATACCTTAAACATAACATCAAAGCTCCACAGAGTTATGGCGTATTTGTTTACCAAAGCACATCGCGTACGCCGTCCTTCCTTGAACAATGCTCGGCTAATTTTTCCTCTTTTCATTTTATTTCTATGGAGGTCGCGTTTGACATGCCGGCTTAGTAGAAATGCGTCTGATTTTATGATTTAAAGTGGTTTATTATATGCCGTCAACGTCGAGGCGGGATTCTCGGAAGAAATAAAAAATGTTCGTAGTCTAGCGAGTCAACAAACTTCGCAGGCAGACGGAGGGCTGTAAGCCCCGACACTTCTAGAACCTTAATAATAATCAGTCACTTGTAAACACTTGTAAGTGTTTGAAGACTTAAAAGTTCTCTCTGCTTTTAGACAAAACAGGGTAGTTTTAGCTAGTATTTAACACAAATATATACTCCTCTGTTCATTATGTCGAAATATACGTACACCTACTACTTTTATATAATATTTTGTTAATCTATTTATATTATTCCTATTTTATTTCCTTTATCTTTATTGACGTTATCGGATTTGTCTCTATTAATGATTAAAACCACGACTGGTAGCCCACGATTTTGGAAGTACATTTTGTGCACAATAGATATCATTAAGAAGTTAAAAAAATAAGTAAATACCATTATTATCTCTGTGATTATAAAAATGAAACGAGGATAGGGCTTGTTTATAAAACATTAATTCTCCTTTAATTATAAGGCCACAAAACAACAGACGATAAACGGAAGAATATTTTTACTTATAATATAACCCGTAAAGTTGAGTAAAATTACGAGTAGGTATCTTATAGCGAAACAGCTAAGAACATAACTAAGCTTAAAATCTGCTTCAACGGGATAATGTTGCCAGTATTCTAGAGATTCATCTCAGGGGAGACACTAGGAATGAGTATGTACTATTTAAACACTAACAATACGGATTCTTTCTCAATTTAACCACTCTACAAACAGCAAATAAATTATTCGTTTGTCTTTGAAAAACATAATTATGCCTTACATTTATAAATAGTAATTCCATTTTAAATTCGTATTTAAAGCGTGTTATAATAATATGTAGCCCAATTATTTTTAAAGGCCTTTTAAAATTAAATTAAAAAACACTCACAATTTTATAAAGACTTTAATAATTAAAATAAAATTATGTCATATATTAAATACATCACATTAAAGTGATGATCTTATGTGATCGTGATCGACAGTTGTATGGGTAAATGAAATGGGTAATCGCTACGGTGATAGAACGACACGTAAAGCCATCGGTCCCGGTTGTTATCGTTAGTTACCAGTCGTTAAATCACGTCAGAAGGCCTTTGGGCATGGACTACCGATATTTGGGTTGGCCATTAACCCTTCTACCAATCCACGCTGAAATATAGTGATGTACTATGCTCCAGGAATTCTCAGTTATATGGTGTACCCGTACCAGTAATAAAAAAAACGATTCAAATTCAGTAGCTGAAATACCAAGTAAAATGTAGTAAGCGAAAAATAATTCATATATGCTTATTTTCCTTTAAATATGCTTATTCCTTTAAAAACTGAATTACATGCGTATTTCGTAAATCCAAATAACCTAAAAATACAGGTACCAATATTATTTGTTTATAAAGCCTTCGTGAATACCTTTTACCGCGGTTTAAAAACGTTTTGTTATTTCTGCAAACCCGATGCTTTAGCTTTAATCTATGAATATCAAAAACAAAAGGGCAACTGAAACCAGTCGGTCGTAAAATTCAAATGGTACTTAGAAATTTATAGAATATTGGAGTTTGAGTTTATACCAGATATTTACGAATTCAGCCCATTTTGTTTCAGTTCAATAATATTGTACCTTGCGGATTTTAACGTTTGTGGTTCCGTAGTTAAAAATTGAACTCCTAAAGGATCTTGTCTCTTTATTTGCTCGGCTGTTTCGTTAGTCGTTCCACCACACAATCTCTTCGAATCCATATAAAAAGTAGACATTTTGGTAAACCTTGACATTTTACGTTAGATGATCCAATTGACGGACGAATAAAAAATATCCTGAAATTTAAGTAAACACTTTGAAGGTAATTTATAAAACACATAGTACCTAGATACAAAAAGTAGATTTAGGTACCGTTACATATTTGTTATATCGTACCTATCTATATACCTATCAACCGCTCATGAAATAATTCTTATGCATAATAAAAAATCAACAGATACGAAAACTTAAAAGTTTTAATGGAAAATATATTAATTAAATGCCGAGGATATGTCGGGGAAGAACTCATCAAAAATGTATAGAATTCCTATGATTTGCATAAAAGTCATTTTATTGCCTCGAAAGACAAACAGAATGGGATATTAGCTGTTAAAATGAATCCAGCGGTTCAGGCGAACTTGTTTAATTCTCCTAGTTTGCTCGTATAATGTAAATCTCTGAATTAGTTATGTTATATTTGTGAATGTTAGCGATGTTACGTTGAGTTGACTGACTATATTAGCTTTGTGTTTGTGTAATAATTAGGAAAAACTGTAGACTTTCGAGTACAGTGTTTTCTAATGTTAGATTACTACGATAATTCTTTGTATTTTAACATTATTTATTTTTTCAATTTAGTTATTTGGAATAGATGTAACTAATTAGTAATGCCCTTTGCCTTGCGTTACGTGCCTACTTAATTCTATACATAAGTTTTTTTTTCAAAGAATACTTAAAATTAACAGAACAGTTATATCTCAAATCATTTACAAATACCGAAGTTACTTTGAGCCTGAGTAATAAGATCAAATGTTGTTTTGTAATTGTTGCTAAAAATTTTAATTAACTATGGATAATGAAGATGTTTTGATGTAGATATTTACGATTCATGTCCTGTGAATATTTTAAATCTGCATTAAAATTATTATTCGTTCCTCGGGAGTCCTGTCAAGAATATTAAGGAATTGAACCAGAATTGCTGGAAAAAATTAAATAAGCCTTGGTAATTATGTCGGAAAACTTTTCTCCCGGCATACCTATTACTGTATAAATATTCAACGACCCGGGTAAAGTTGCTACTTGATGATTTTATGCTAATTATTATTCACAGTATGAATATACCTAATAGTTGCCGTACGCCTTTTTCCATTAATATATTTTTTCTTTTTATATGTACTTATGAATATTGTATTTTCTATTGTTTCAGATGCTAAATCGGACGTTAAGCAAATTAAATGAAATAGAAGTAAGATAGGTCACAGCTCAATTTAGATCTAGAATATTAATAGTACAAAGTCGTCGAACTTAATGATATTATGATCGCTTAGTACCTATTTTTGTACGTCATCTACATACAGTAGAAACAAAACGCGACAGGCTATTTTCAATAATACATATATTAAAAAGGATAACGTTATCATGGGCGTCCGTAGTTTTATTGGAGACAACAATGCCCGAAGTTCTCGTAAAGTATCGGTATCTTTGTGAGATTTCGTGGGTAGCGTAGTGGGTGGACACTGCAGGGTGTGATGTGTGAAGATAAGGAGGACGCTCGAAGCGAGGCGGCGGAGTCCCCGAAGCGACTGTGCTGGCCGCGGCGCCCGCCCGCGCCGCTGCCCGACACCAGGGGACTCTGCTGCGCAAAGCTTCTCCGGAAAAATGGGAAATCGAAAAAGGTATGTTTATTTTACTGTTGGGTGTGTAATTAAGAATAAGTTATTATAATTGTGGTATAGAGAGGTTCGAGATACTTTATGTAATCGTAAAATACGCCCGCTATGCTAATAATATTATAAGTAGGTTTGGTTTTAAAAATAATTATAATAGATGTTGTTTGATCAATTTAAAGGTTATAAATATTGCATCAATATTTCAATACACCTTTCAGTATACCTATTCTTAAATTAGTAACTTAATATTAATAATAAATAATTCAGGTGTTATGGCATTTAGGCAGTTGATATTTATTTATCGATATCTTTATATTATAACAGATATATATGATATACATATTATATGCTAGCTCGAAATATATAAAATCAAGCTGTAAATGATAAGTCTGCCTGATAAATATCACGAAGTTTTAACTCCATCCACATATTGTTCGAAATTAACTATCCAGGTAGAGAAAATACCCGGTGCTCAGTCAGGTTGACGCCCTCCATATTTCAAGGTAGAGCGCGTTTAAGCCTTTTAATCAAAGTTTCAACTGAATTTCGGTCACGGCGGTTAGCGGCGCCGGATTCACCTAATCGAATCTTCCGGGAATATACAGTGTCCAATGTCATTTTTTATTCCGAAAACGGAATGTCTGCCACCGGTCATTCGCAATTACGTACTATGATATTTTCTCGCTGGTAATATTATTTTATATATTACAGAGTTCTATCTAGTTGGTTTCTGTTTGGCTCTTATTAATTGTCAAAGAGGTATCCGAGATTATGTTCATATACAACATATAACTTATATGTAGGTACTTATTTAAATTTGATGAAAATAAAATTCTATATTTAAAGACAACAATTACTATGTTATTTAAACATACTATCTTTAGCTTTATATACCTATTATTAAGGGTGTATATCACTTGATGCTTAATAGTCACTTTAGTGCAATGCGCTAATTAGCTTATTAGTACCGGCGAATACAATATCCCGTATATTGCGTTACGGATAACTGGTAGGGCAAACAAGTTGGCCGCGAACACGCCAACTTTAGATCAAATTAGTTCCCGCTGACGTTGTTCTTCAACTTTGATTAACCTCCCCGGGGCACGCAAATGAACGAACGCCGCCATTTTAACAATAGACAGTATATCTTTCTCCTTTTGAGCAACTAAGTACAAAGATATTTCAAACTTTCCACCTTTATTGCTGTTAAGTATTTTTCTTTTTCATGTAAATTGCCACAAAATGGCCAGTGGTTCTTACCAGAAACACATTTGTAACAGATAACAATAAGGTGCCGCTTATTACTTTCTATTGACTGTACAATCGAAATATACTGCAGGCGTATTAAAATCTGAGTTTCGTAAATAAATGTAGGTATTCAAAGTAATAGCGTTAATTCAGAATACACCTCACATCATAATAATTATTTTTGTTTCCATAATTTTAAAATTATTACAGCACTGATAAATTTTCTATTGTAGGCAATTGTTTTACGCACACGACAATACTTCAGAATATAAGCACAATAAGGTCTAAAGTTTAATGACACACTGAGATGCGGATGTGGCTAAAACATGTACTATCTTCTTAAAGGAGACTAGAAATAAATTCAATTTACACACTAAGATCGACAAGGAATGTGTTCTTTGATTCAAAGAGCAACGGAGAGCGGTCGCAGTACTATTTTGCAATTCTAAGTTACTGGAGAGCTTTCAATCTGACTAATGTGTCTGAAATACTTGTAAGAGCACTCTTGTGTACATAAAAATATTAAAAGTGCATTTGACACGAAAACAGCTAGCGATGTGTGTCTAAATGTATTACTTTGCGTGAAAATAGTGAGCTACGGGACCGCACGGGTGCTACGAGATGAGGTAGCTCCATCTCTAGATTAATTAAAAAGGTTCTTTTTGTCTATGATCATAAAATAACGCTAAGAGTCTATGCAATGAATTAGATTACTTTGTTTTCTACTCTATAAGCACTGTAAGTTAATATTTTGGACATCGTAAGCTGTTATATTTAAGGTTGAGTACTTGGTTAAGATCTATCCTTTGCCGATTTTAGTAAAAAATTATGAAGAAAACTTCAAGATTTATTATAAAATTTGGTAACGATTGATGCGTTGAAAACTGCGAGCCAAAGATTTTCATTAACATAGAAAGCACAGGCCAGAATCATAAAATCAAAGGAACATTTTGGGAACAACTTGCAAACCCTCGCTTCATTAAGCTTTGCATAATTTAAATTACATAAAGTACAGATTAACTTGTTAAAAATGCCGAGTTTACTAATTTGTAATTATAAGCTTTTCAAATCTTTTGTTTTTGCAATTAACCGACTTTTGCTTTTGCGCTTCGCTTTTTAAGGGAAAACGTAACAGATATTAATCTTTATGAACGTTGGTCTCAACCTAATTGAGGTCATGTTCACACAATATATTCGTCTTATTCTGACGAAAATTTATAGCTATTATATGATGATCCAACAGGGTCCACTGAAATCCATTTATTGCTCGTAATAATTTGAATTTTAAACGTAACTAGCTGCCCGCCCTCGCTTCGCTTCGGGAAAAATATAGAATGTACATACATACTTACAACCCCTATTTAACCC
>DWKA01002020.1:0-11326 GCA_018249155.1 Panoquina ocola ocola
TATTTGCCACTAGCGGTCACCCATCCAACTACCGACCGCGCCCGCGGTTGCTTAACTTCGTCGATCGCTTAGAAACGACGCAAGCCGCCGGGCTATGAGCGCTTCATCCATTATTATCAATAATTATTCAAACAATGGTTTGAATATTGGCCCGCCCAGGGAGACTAACAATAAGATTGAACCCAGCAAGGTTTTGAAGTGAAACTCTTTAGCGGCGATGTCAGGAGTAAAATCTAAGGACGTAATAGCTGACGTAGAAGGTTGTGGCGTACCATCTCTGTAAACTAAATACAAAATGCTTAAATATTTTGCGTTACAATAACATATTAGATATTTTCAATGTAACATAAGTGAATTTAATTATCCAAACATTGAGAAGTTTCATTTCATGAGTACAACGTGGACACTATGTTTGTTTTTTAATTCTCAAAGCTACATGATTGTGTACTAGAATACTAGAAATGACCTACTTCAATGAGAGAAACACTGGCAACCATAGGTTTTCAGTGCAGTTGCTTCAAGTTAGGTTAGTTATACATATACGTAACTCTTACGGCAACCGGACAGTACTTACACAGTAGGTATAATGTACATTGTAGTACTTATCATTTATCAGCATAGGACTACAATCAGTATCGCCTCAATGAAACCAAGCTTGGAAATGTTTGACCTCATCTAGTAGACAGGTCGACTTCTGTCGCCTCTTACAGTGGCCTGGTTTACTGACTTGAGTTTGGGGCCAAAATTCTTAAACCCTAATACCTCAAAAATCACGGCGCTCTTCCAAAAACTTTAGTTTTAATTTCGAAAAAGCAGATATCAATTTATATGTTTATCGTGAACGTGTCACTGTTTTTATTAAAGATTTTTAAAACGACTTTCACAAGTGTGAAACTACAAAAATCTTTAACTCAAGATTCAAAATAGTTTAAAAAATCAAAATTACTGACTACAAAATAAAAGTAAAATAAATAAAAGTAATGCACTTTAAAAAATTACAAACCTTTTTATTATTCCTAATTAAAATAAAACATATTATTATTACCTAATATGCGTTTTCGTGCAGCTGCTTGATAACCAATGATAACCTTTACATAACTGAAACACCAAAATGATTATTTTTGTAGATTGAAGAATCTTTGTACCTATATGCTAATTCATAAGTCCTACTTAAATTACATTTTTGAAACTTATCTTTTCCGAAATCGATATAAGAAGAATTCAGAAAATTAACATTTATAAATTCTCCGCCGTGAAGAAACTTTTGGTCATTGACCGGCGAATTTCTGATAGAGGATTATAAAATTAAAAAGAAATGCTACTGAAGTTCGTTGTTTTCAAAGTTAGTTGCGAAGTTTCCCCATAACATGCAAATGGGGGATGCTCCGACTAATTGGAGCGACGCAGCCGCTCAGACGGACAGTTAATTAAGTTTAAAGTTACTACCAATCAATTTGTTATACAGTAATTATAATCTTAATAATCAAACTGATTTCCCTGCTACCTACGGTAAGGTAAGTCTTACCAATAGAGTAACTGGTCTTACCCATCTACCCTAAGAAAACAGAGAAAGCATCTGCCAAATTTACAGAACCCGTTAAAGTAACTGATTGCCAAAGCATAAACTTTTACAGGCAAAAGTAGGTACCTACAGGATAATATAATTAAGAATTCCAAAGGGGTAGTATGTCCTCCCATATAATATGATACATCTCCATTTATTCATTATCCTAAAATTAATTACCTAGGTACTTAGTTCATTTGCTATTACTCGTATTTAACCGAAATATTATCTTACTAAGGATAAATAGAATATTGAGAACGCCGGATAGAGTAAAAAGTATCCTTGCAAATAAATAAAATCATAATTATTATTATACCACAATAAACTTATAATAGGTTAAATTATTCCTTAAATACTTCATAGTTAAATAAATTATTCCTCAAATATTCCGGATAAAGAATAAGTAATTTAATGTTGTGTACATTTTCTTTAATAAAAATTACAGTAATTAATATTAAAAATTATATTTGTAAATATTAAGAATGATAAGTACTCTGTGTACTGAACATGATCTGTGGAACATTCGCGTTCGCCTGAAACGGAACGTTTATTACGTCTAAAAACCTAAGACTCTAAAATCTCAAAAGCTAAAAAGCAGAATAATTGTTATAATTATTTAACTAAATACCAAATAAACACAATCTGTATTACCACTATATAATTATTTTTAATAATTTGTAAAAAATATCGATCTTAACATTTTCGTTCGCTTCCACTGCGCACATATGACTCACTTAGTTTTTGAACGACCAAACGTCAAGTCGTACTTGCGTGTGCTTGCAGACGTGAATTTTAGAAATTTTTACTTAGTTTTATTTAAATTCTAGTCTTCGTAGTGACGACCAGTGATGGCTGGGAAGCTGACACAATTCGAAACGCCCAGCTCCGCTAGCTCAGATAGGTAAATCGTGTGCGCTAACCTAAATTCATGTTTGTTTGTACAGCTGTCTGGCGTCAACAAAATTTAAGAATCGTTTTTAGTGCGGTTTCGACCATGAGCGCATCCTTGTCGTGTGTTATTGTGCAGTGTTTCAGTGCAACGATAGAGTACCTCGGAAGCGCGCTTTAAGCCTTACCGCCACCTGAAATCATAACCTATGCAACACGCATTGTGATTTATTTTTAGACACTTATTTAGTACATTGGCAGCTTGCTTTCCGCTGTAAGAGATCGCGTTGTGAATCAGACACGTGCTTGAGGCCGATCGCCTCACGAAAAGCGCCCGTAACGCATGAGAAAGTTCAAAATTCTAGAAGAAATGGAACAAGGTTCATTGATCTTCGCGAACTCGTAAGATATTTGTCAAATTTCACTTTATGCCGTCGTCGTGTCTAGTTGTGACTTTGTTTTGGCTTCTGTGCTGTCAAATAAAGCATTTTTCCATATGATTTGCAAACACCAACAGCTTATTATGCATCATGATTGTTAGTTCAAACAGTTTTCCGTCACACGCTAACTCACTGTCCAAATATCGGCGACACAAAATGTAAACATAAGAAAATATACAACAATACGTAATAACTTATCTTGTGATAAGGAGCCTAGATTTACAATAGGAAAACATTTTTCCGTTATCACCAACAGATAGTGTCAAAGTATATGATAACACAAACAGACTTTTTATTCATAACTGCAGCTGTTGTGGTAGGTAGACAAACATTACAAGTTGTTCAAAGTTTGCACTTGTCAGAAAAAATTGCTGTTGCATAGTGCTGTCAACTTGAGAACCATATTTGAAATGCTTGAAGTATTTCCATCTAATAATGTACAATATTCTAAATATCTGCAGAAGAAAACACAATCTGGTATCAATGTTTTTGTAACTATGATACCCTTCAACTATTAACTGGCCTTCCACTTTAGCTAGCACCAAACTGATGATGCTTTTCTGTATATCAAACATCCATGGGCAGCCAAGTTAACTATCAGGGTACATGCTTATTGAATAACTAAACACTTAAAAACTTAAGTCAGTAAAAGCTTACAAGTATGTTGTTAAGTATAATATGACTTAATCATTTGATTTTTTAATTGCATGTGATATTTTTTGATTAAAATACACTTCTATCCTAGTACTGGACTAAATTTAACACAAAATGGGTTAAAATGAAGTCTACTCAATGGCTAATTGAAGTTTGATTGTTTGTAAATATCAACTAAGTAATTAATACATAATTTCATACAGGAAATATTTCTTACAGAATTCAAACTTAGATTTTGTGTGTAATTTTGATTATATAAGATGGTGAGACACAAAGCTAAGTTTATGTTCAGTTAAACAATGGATGATAACATATACATTTAATAATATTGCTTTATAAACACTTCAACAATACTTTATATAACTTTGAAACTGTTTCTTGTGGTATTAATTGTTAAACTGCCTTTCAATATTTACAACATAACTTCAATAACAAATCATTGTTATTGTATGAAAGGAATATAATGAATTACATAGGAATAAAGTAAAAGAGCACAAATAAAGAAAGGACTTTTTTAAACTTATAACAACAAGTCCAATAACAATAGTCCACTCAGTTAAATAATAAACAATTTAAGAACACTGGTTTCACTCATTAGCCAAATTTATTCATATTATGCAATGAGTGTAACAGTTGTAAAAATGTAAAATTGTATATGGGATATAGCTTGGCTTGGGTCTCATCTGTCAATCCTGAATCTTAGATGTAAAGCAAATTTAGTAATTCTTGTGAACATAAGAATTTGTAACTGGGAGATGGTTTTTACTGCCTATCTGTCTTATAGCTATCTAATATTATTAAACACAATAACAATCTCTGACTGTAAAGGATGTTTTCTTAGGAACACCTTTAAAGTAGGTATCATAAACAAAACAATTTGACAAAGAGAATGACTACTAAATCTAAGAAAACCTATTAAGACTATTTTTAGGACAACAAAAGAAATTGACCTATTGTTTAACAGTCCTTGAATTTGTACATTCACTGACTTTATCACAGCTTATCAAGCGTGAGTTGCGAGCTGCCCCAGACTCAGCTTTTAATCACCAATGGCACTTTAATTAATTGTTGTTTACATACACACCAATATATTGTGGCCAGTGCAGTTATATTTAGAACACATTAAATTAACATTGAAATTTATAATAACACTAGCTGACCTGGCAAATGTTGTTTTGCCCTATAAATTATTTTAACTTACTAAAATGGCCATAAAAAATAGGGGTTGGTGATAGAAGAGTGAAAATTTTGGGCCTGTACGTATTTTTTAATGCCACATTATAAAAAAATAAATTTAAGGATGAACAACCCTTATAACTTAGGGGTATGAAAAATAGATGTTGGCCGATTCTCATACCTACCCGGTATGCACACAAAATTTCATACAAATTGGTTCAGCCGTTTGGGAGGAGTACGGTAACTAACACTGTGACACGGAAATTTTATATATTAGTTGTAAAATAACAATGCATTATTTTTAACATAAAAAACAATAGAAAATGTCTTTAAAATAAATCTACTTATAGTCCTACATGTTAGCCTGTGTCTTAAGTTTAATTTATGGCAAAGTCAATTCAATGTTAAACAAGGAATCCTATGGGGGAAGCATTTGTTATTTCAAATTCAATAAAAACTACAGTCCTGTATAATATTTGTATGATAAACACATGCAGTAAAATAACTTGTGAACCACTTATGACCTTAATTTGAACTTGCATTAAGTCACATTTGTCAGCGGCATGATTCATTACATCAAGCAGTTTTATGTTATTTCATTTGGTAAAACTGAATACTTGCAGCTGTGTTTATGAAATCTGTACCAAGTGTGAATAACTTAACAAGTTCAAAATGCTCATTTCAGGAGAGCCATTTTTAAGTTCAAGTTTTATATGTGAACTAGCTGCCCGCCCTCGCTTTGCTTTGGGAAGAAATAGCATTTACGTTAAAAGTTTAATAAAATGTACATATAAACTTTCCTCTTTATCATTCTATCTACTAAAAACCGCATCAAAATCCGTTGCGCAGTTTTAAAGATTTAAGCATACAAAGGGACTTGAGGACAGAAAAAGCGACTTTGTTTTATACTATATAATGATGTCATTTATTCACCCTATGAATAAAGCAATCCTAATGCCTATTATGCATTAAAAAAATATAATATGCAAGTTGACTTATCAACCTATTCACACCTGGTACAGAAATAATGTTTCACCCTTGACTTCGGTCAATTTGGAAGTATTGGATTTCAGACTGTTTCTGAGTAAAAAAAAATAATATCTAAATAACTAAATGGTAGTTGGTGATTATGCTTTGAGTGGTTTTTTCTTTCTGGCACACTAAGGGGAGAGGGGAGGTTGGGGTGGAAAGTACACACAGCTCCAAGAAGTTAGTGTAGGTTGCCCTAAAAACATTTTTTTAAATTCTGTTATGATATTTAATTAATAGGATAAATATAATAATATGTTAATGCTATGCAACGGACGGACATACTGATAGACATGGCAAAGTATGAGTTACGTAACACTAAAAATGGATTATTTTTTACGAAACTTTTACTGAAGAAACATCAATTTAATAAGTTTATGGAGGGACTCAAGCTTTTTTGTTCCAGGCCTCTGACGATGTAGATTAATATTTCTTTAAAATAATTATGTAACAAGAAATTCTCTTATCGTACCGGCAATTATATGCAATTAACTTTTATCAGCTTTGTCGGAAAAAATTACACGCATTCATTGTTATTAGTAATTGGCGAATATGAACTGAGTGACAAAACAGATTGGTTAGAGCATTATAAATAGTGCTGTTGTTCAAATTAGGAATTAAAATGTTGACCTTGCTCACACGTTTGCAGAATTGACTACGTTTAAATAGGGTGAAGGATTTGTCCTTTGTTGTGCTATTACTACGACACGAAAAGCTCTGCTTTTGAATCATGCTTAGGAACCTTATGTGCTTTATTTTAAGGTTGATTTTGGTACATTGGTCAACAGCGAATTGATATAAATCAATGTAATTGCCAAATATGTTTATTTTATTAGTAGTAGGTATAATCAGAGCCAACATTACCGTTGTACAAGACGTTTTTATTTGGATATTTAGAGACTGATAACATAATAGTGATGATCTTGTCTTAACTGATTTCTGTGTCAAGGGGCCTCATTGTATCTGAGGGCCCCTGTAGGCCTGTAGCTCAGAGGCCTCGTATCACAGATAGGCGTGAGAATCTTCTATCGAATCCAATAAATAGTGTTAACTCTATCTTCCTTGAACTTGGTTTGGTAAATTTTCAATCAATCATTAGTATTCACAAACATAATTTATGTTATTGGGGAAGAAAATGTGCAATCCTGGTCATAATAACTCGCGACCATTCCTAGAGAGACGTTATGTGACTAATATTAGATAATTTTAGACGTCGACTAAGTGTAATTTTCGTGATAATTCTCCGAAAATTAGCTGTAATTATTATTATAATTAATTATGAGAAATCATCCGGATTCACAATTTCACGAAGACGTAGTTTATAGTACCTGTTTGCTTTATATACGAAATTCTAGAATTATTGTATTTTATTAGCCACATTACTGTAACTTGTATACGAGTAAAAGAAAAATATCAGCGTAGTTATAGGTAGGTATCATACAAAAACGCTTGAGATATGCATCAACGGTTGGCACGTTGTCAAAAAACAATAAAAGTTCTTAGGAAATATCCATTCATCTTGTATTTATGAGTTTTACGACAATATATTCTCAGAAACGTGATTTCCATTTAAATATTCAAGGAATAACAATGGCTTGGTAATTTGTTTTTAATCTTTATCTCTCACTATATTTTCTTTCGGAGGACTAATGTGTCGTATATTTACAACATTTATCGCAGAATTAATGGACTTTCTACGTATTCATAGCCAACACAGAACCCTTTTAGTTTCTTCGTGTCAGTCTGTCCGCATAACCTTGGAGTTAGAAGATCTCGTCTTATAAACTAAAACAATATCAGATAACTTCAGTAACGTAAATCGAAGATGATTTTTTTGATCAGGATTACCCCACAAATTAGAGTCTCATTGGATAGGTTTTAATTTTATAAGTTCACGGTTGACTACAACCTTACCCCACTTGATGGTAAATGGCGATATAGTCTTATGTGCTGAAAGTAGTCAAACTTACCCCTGTATTCGCAAAATGTATAAGGTCTCACAGTGTAAGAAAAGAAAGGATTGATTGTTCATATTGTTCTCTTTGTCTTTATAATTTTTCAAGTAACTAGAGTGGCATAGATGGGTACACAAACAATCAATCCTCTTTTTCTATTTAATGGTGTGACGGTGTATTTGTGAATGGGGATGAGTGAAAGCCATTTGCCTCTGTTTTGTAGTGACACGGAGCTTACGCTGGAGCTGAGCGAGCACGCGTTCGCAGAGGATGACGACTACACGCGCGCCCCGGCCTCCCCCACCACCGTCCCCAACGTCAGGCCCTACCGGCCGCCGTCCACAGGTGAGAGGAACTGGGGTCTGTCATGGACAAGGTACTTGGCAAGAAGCTGTAAGAGACAGATGAACTTAAACAAAAAGCAGAGCAAAACGACCTCTACACATCTTATGTCTCTTACTACGTCTTTCCAAGTTACTCGCCCATGACTATAGCAGGTGTAACTATGTACTTCCGACACTTTGTAAAGAGTATCGTAATTGATTTTAGCGTAGATTTAGTCTTTTTTTTAGTCGAACGTTCTTGCCGGTACGGTAGTGGTCAACACGTAGCAGTATTACCTAGGGGCTGATGTCACTCGTCTCTCACACCATTCGCCACCTCTGCCTATTTAAGATACTTTAACTAAAAGAGAATGCAGTAGGCTAACTGTAGAGAATGACCTATTAACTAACCGACCTAACTTTAGGTTGTCTCTAACATAAATAAAAACGTGTCATGAATGGGGTAAAGTTGAATATGAAAGATTGTTTTTTTATATAATTAAAATGTTGTACGATTAACTTAAAATTTAGAGAAATTCAAGTCAAAGTCAAAAGTCAAATTTCTTTCGTCAAGGGGCAGAGGTAACTGCAAAATATATTAGCACTTCTGTGAACAACTGCAGTAATGGAAAGTTCGTAATCCAAAATACAAAATCCCTCTCGATACGGCCAAGGTAATAGCGATATCGCGTTGCACGGAGCTATTGGACAAGTAATACAGCTCCGGTGCTGACTGCCGCTGTATTGCAGTATCGCAACCCGACGCGGGTTTTCGACCACCCCGATGTTCGTCGTATGGTTGAAAAGCGAAACCGTAATTGTGAATCCTGCTATTACCGTTGGACTGACCATCGGCGACTAATTAAATTTAGAATAATATTGCTTTATAAATGGTAGCGATGACCACTGAGCAGCAAGTGGCTCATTTAGTCGTTTTTCCGTCAAATAAAGTCATCTTTTTTAAATTTTAGAAAGGTCCCTTGACATTAAAGATGTTAATGAGAACACATTTAATATTATTCATCTAATAATTAACAGTTTAATAATCAGGACTGTAAATGATTACATGACAATTTCTGACTTTCTGACTTTCTGTAAACACAATTTAAAAAATACATGCCTCTGATTAAAATTGCCTCTAAAGGAAAAGAAATACATAAAACAGCAGTTTATTTTTTGTGTAGTCTGGCTCACACTGAAGGTGAATTAAAGCCTGAAGGTTACAGAATTACATTATCATGCCACTTATCAATCGTTTATACTGCAGACGTCCTCAGTGGTCAAACATTAATCGTCAATGAAATAGAGGATCGAAAGTGACCTGGCATAGGTCATAGCGTTCTATTATTTAGTTATTAGTAGTTTATTTAGTTATTTTAATTTAAAATGTGTGCCATTTCTTCTCCTCCATGACAAAGCACCCTTCCCAAATGGTGGTAGACTAAAAAACTGACAGTCATAAGCGTGCCTTGGGCACCCAAATGAATAAAAGAATTTTGATTTTGCTACTGCACACTGCGCATTGCGTCCATGCTTAATATTGCGAAAATCTTTTACTTAGAGTTTCTGAGCTAAGTAGCGGATGAACTGTCGAATAAGAGTGAATAGCATTTTAATGAGTATACTTATTATTAACTAATTGTACCTACTACTAGCTAGTACAAGAATTTTATTACCACTCATCTTTAGATGGATTCAGGATCGTTCACGTTTTTGTAAAAGTTCTATGCTTGTTGGATTAATGGCTTAACAATATTGGGTAGGCATATTTTCGGCTTCATAAAGTAATCTAACTATTACCAACCATACTTTTACGGTTTTAACACTAACATTAAGAAAAGACATAGTTATTTAATAAGTATTTCAGATGGAAATTAAACATAACATAAGTTGATAGCCTAGTGGTTTGAATGTTGGTCTCTCGAACGGGAGGACGTGCGTCCGAATCCTGCACGCACCACTCATTTTCTATAAAAATTATCACTTGCTTCGGTGAAGGAAAACATCGTGAGGAAACCTGCACATCTGAGAGTTCTCCATAGTGTTCTCAAAGGTGTGTTAAGTCTGCCAATCCGCACTTGGCCAGCGTGGTGGACTATGGCCTGTATCCCTCTCATTGTGAGAGGAGACCCGAGCCCAGCAGTGGGACAAATATGGGTTGTAATGATGAAAGTAGATTATGACATTCACTTAGAGTTTAATAGAACAGGAAGTTAGAACACCAAAAAGCAGTTCGGAACGAGCGACGTTACACTGTTATTAATTTATTGTAATGGTCCGCCGCGTGACCTTTGCTGCCGGAATAACCTGCTCCAAACTATCTTCTGACGCGCGCCCTTGCTACTAATGCAGCTCGAATAACATTGGCTTAAACTTTATATTCTATGGTATAGTTAGGTAATTTATATCGGGCTCTTCAATCTGCTAATTTTATATTCATGTTTATATTATAATCATGCTATGATCAGCCATTTCAAAACTCGAACTTCCACGCCGAAACTTAATTAGGTTGTTTTAATTTATTGTCAATATTAGACACACAAATTGGACAATATTATTATTAATATTGTGCGAATAAAAAATAAGCTAAAATTCATCAGGCACAATTCTTCAGCATACCTGATTGAACCCAACAATGGAACCCTTGCACCCATTACTATCCTCCCGCAGCTTCACTCGCGTGGAATTTGACCGAACCCGCAGGATTTCCAAGATAAAAACTATCCTATGTATTAATCCAAGTAACCCTCTATGTATGTGTCAAATTTCATGAAAATCGGTTCTGCAGTTTTTGCGTGAAAGCGTAACAAACACAAACTTTCGCTTGTATAAAATTAGTAGTAAGTAGTATTAGTAACGTTTCTGAAACGTTTCTTCAGGCTCAAACATAATGAAGTCGCCGCGCGCTCGGCGCGTGCGCACCACATCGATGTCGCAGTCGAAGCGCACAGCGGAGAGCATCCTGCACGCGGACCGCCGCACCATCTACACGGCGGGCCGCCCGCCCTGGTACAACTGCACCGGCGGACAGGAGGTCGAGCCCTTCCTCATCGGTAAGTGCAGGTCAGCGACACTGAGTATACGTCACCTGCTACACACTAGCAACACTAATGGAGTTCTATGCTAATTATAGCAAGATCAATACGCCAATGAGAATTTATGACACGTTAAAAAAGCGCTTAGCTGTTGGTCACATCCAAGTGCCGTTTTTAGCGCATTGAATTGGTGTTTTGGAATTCCGGTAAACTTATATAAGAGGCGACCATCTGTCCTCAGGGGTAGCAACGCAGACTTCGA
>DWKA01002021.1:0-11325 GCA_018249155.1 Panoquina ocola ocola
TCTACAAAGTTTGAACGAAATCTGGCCGTTTAAAGTGGGTCAAAATCACGCCCAAAGAAGTCGGTTACAAACATACATACAAACATACAGGTGAAGCTAATAAAAAGCGTGTAAAATCATTGCGACCCAAGATACCCAAGAAAATGATGATGTATACGAGTCTATAATAAACTCTCTCTGAATTCTCAATTTAAATTCACTCGCAGATGATATAACCTGCCGTGCTATTTTATCAATAAACAGAACACCTACATTTTCTAATGCCGTTTCATAAGAAAAAAATGTACATCCCAATGAATCACTTCCACTCGGTATTTTATTTTCGTTAAGAGCGCGCCAATTTGTCTAGCAACAGATCTTTTTCGTGTTTCGTGTTCGTTCTTTACATTTACATGCGACGAGGAATGCAATGCTTCGTAAACCATTTTTAAAAATGCATCCATTATCCTGTTAATTGTTTTATCCGTCCCTGATGCATCTGTGAAACTGCTTTTTTCTTTTCCACTCTCATGTTAATTTACATAGTTTCATTGCCTATTAATAAATTTAATTAATGAATTAATCTAGTGAGGTTTAATATTAAAGGCATTTGGACTAGCCGGTTACGTTTTTCATCAGTTTGTCTTATCATTAAACTCTCTTTTAAATGTTTTTGTTTAATATACATAGAATTAGGACGACCTTCACGTCTCGTATAGCGAACTTGATGGTTTTAGGTTATTAGAACTCATCAGATGATTATGAAATCGTATCCAGTAAGCCCAAACCAGTCTTTGAGCTTCCAAATTTGAAATCATTATTTATTTACATTCTAACACCTTTTTATTGTTTTTGGATATTCCTCAAATGTTTGTCTAATAGCAGCTAATAGCCGATAAGAATAAAGGTAAATAATTAAATATAGTGCAACATAAACCATATAGATCTCACATTGAAGTCTAACATGACCTAATATTTCTGTTGTAGGTAGCTTTTATCTTAATGGTACACCCATAGATACAGCAAACTCATAAATTTGAAGAATGTAGCCGACCCTGACATACATACAGTACTTGAAATGCCCGGAACGGATACAATAGTCTCCATATTATTATTATGATTTTTGCTACATACTTTGGCATGTGTCCAAAACTTCTTACTTTGAACTTTCATTCATTATCTCAGAATGCTACGTTACGGGCTTCAAATCAGTGATGAGCGTATCGTTATTGTTGTAATGAACTAGAGTAAGGTAAACCAATGTTTGCCACTGTTCAATCTAATTATAAATGTAAAGTTTGTTTTTTGGTTCCTCAATCACGCAAAATCGGATAAAATGTAGTATGTATTATATTCGGGATAAAAACTATCCATGTGAATAGTTAATAACCCGGAATAAAACATCGTATACTTTTTATCCCAATAATCCTACTTGATTCCCTTTTATTTCAATAAATGTTCTAAAACGTAAAATAGTTGGCCTTGACGTCAAATTAGAAGAATGGTTTCATTACAATCGTACTCTACTGTAATACAGTCGAAATTCAACGCGAGCAAAGTTGCGGACAAAAACTAGTATTAATAGAGACATGGATTGCACATTTTCTTTACATAAACGTCACGTATATTATAATGGAAACAAAATATAAACATGATATAAAATTAAAATTCAATAAGGTTAAGCAGTTTTTCATGTAAACATGTGAAGGGAAGGGTGAGTATCTTTTAAGTATTACTGTAAATCATTGTTGTAAATTAATAGAAATAATATAGAATTCTGATAATTTATCTCAAATAAAATAAATGCCAGTAAATTTAATAATTGAATAAATAGAGCTCGTAATAAAGAAACCGAATTAAAATACTCTATACCCTTTAATGCCAACAACGCAAATTCCACGTGGATAAATGACGAAAAATAATTATCGAATTTAGCTACCAAAATTGTTTTAACTTAATGCTAATGTAAAAAAATAAGAGTGGGCTACACAAAATATAAAAAAGAAAAATTACCACATGGTTCAGAAGCAACCAGCCTATTAACTTGACACTGTCGACACCATAACACCAGCATCAATTTGAAAATTTCTTCCAATTTCTGTCTAAGACTCCCACTCGGGTTACTTAACACTCCTCTTACTAAAATGGGATAACAAAAACAAAATAAAAAAAACATCGCAAAATAAGAACAAATGCTTCAATGCTTAAGATTCTCAAAATGAAAATTGACAAATTAAAAAATGATAAACTAAACGTGATACTTACAGGTGTGCCCCATTTCGATAAAATTATTTCACCCATAAAATTCTTGAACTTCAGTACTAATGACCCTGTTCACAACGAAATCACTTTCCGCGCATGCACAGTTTCAGTATTACGTCACGGACAACGCATGGAATGAACAGCCGGCTGATGTCGAATCAATAGAGCTACGGCCGGCTACAGAGTAAAACGGAATGCCGTCCATCCACAAACGCGCGTCTACAACAACTGAGATGACGTTGGCTATCTAAGCGAAATTAAAATTAGTCCGCTTCAGATCGGTCAGCTGTAGAAATGTGTCAAACATTCACACGAAAATTTTCGATACACTTTCACCAAATTGTTTTTAGGTATTTTTTCATCTTACAATTATTATTAGTCAATAAAATTGTTTTGTATTTTGGGGATTATACAATTTTTATTAGACGAGGTGATTTCGGTGGCGAAGGGTTATGACGTCATTGTCAGGCAATTATTCTTGTGCCAATATCTAGAGATTGTCGAAAGAATTCAGGGGCCATTCTCAAAATAATAGGTGATGCTATTTAAATAGAGACAGTAACAGAAATAGTCTCGTACGTAACCGTTTAGAATTGGAACGGTTATCATTCGTTTAGCGTTAATGATAGTGTTGTATTAAAAACACAAGGTATTAAAAGTTGTGACGTAAATATTGGCACATTGACAACATTTTTTTTATTTCATAGTGACGTTAACTTTGTACAGAGTTCAATTTGTCGGGAGAGATTTGTTGATATTAATTTGAATTTTATTTCCATAAATGACGTTCTTAATTGACTTTCACTTCTTTAAAACCGTTGTTATACTACTTAGATTAAATTAGTTAATATCTTAGGCCTTTGCCTGGAAGCCATCACTCTTAGTTATAAGTTAACTTATAGTTTGCACCTATCACTACATTATTATTAAGATAATTTTGTGAATATTGCCATTGATGTACGATAAAGTGTTATAATCGTATAATATTATATTGCTAACATTTTGTATAATCCTCTAAAATATTCTAATGTCTTACCAAAACTATTGTCCGCTTGGCGTCGGTTCAGTTCAATGCAGGCTCGTCTATGCACTAACCGGTGAGTCAAAGCAACGTATCGCTTATTAAATTCCGACTCTGACTCTGTTGGGTCTTCTTGTGCTGTTTCCACGACGTCTAATATATCTGGAAGAAACGTAAATTTTACTTGTAGTTCTATGATGTTAACTGCTATGATGAGAAAATGTAGTAACTGAAGTATAATATTTGTGAGAACACTTAGTGTTAGTAAAATGTTGTTATAACGGATTTTGTGTAAGTGTCAGTTAAACTGCTCATAAATGAAACATTTCGATATTAAAGCATTTTTAGTAATGGGCACTGAAAAGCAAATTAATTGCGTTAGTACTGCACACAAAACTAAATGAGGGAAACGAATGTGATGGATAGCGGCTACAATATTATCGGTGAAAATAATCGCATATCATGTACCACGTTTTATTCAATACCTGGTGGAAACCTGTTCCAATGATCATCGTTTTCCGACAGCAAGATCCAGTTACCACACCACCATGGTGCGGCGTACACTCCTCTCTCCTCCCGACTGCCATCACCATCTGAACTTCCCGAGCATTCTTCGTGTTCTGTATAAACATCAACGATATTATACACTGATGTAAATATATAATAATATTACGCTGCTACGTGAAAAAGAAAAAAATACTTTTGATTCCAATCAAATTGGATTCGAATTGCTGAACAATTTGGCGCCTTCTAACTTTGAATAGCATGTGTTTCTACATGTCAATTAGTAGTTATACGCTTACGAAGAAACTTTGCGTGCCCTTTTTTGAAATAATATGAGCACGTAGTGGGAGCAAGTTGAGATTTGACAAAGTCAAAGATTACAAGGAGAAAAGTACTAGCATCTAGTAACTCACCGTCTGGATCAACACTAGCGCTTGAACCAGCTAACTTATCGAGGCTGTTCCCAGCCGAACGAGCTATGCGACTGTCCTGAGGTTTTTCTGTAGCTGCATATTCTTCTTTACCTCGTTCCTCTGACTGTAATACCGAAACATTAGTGAAGACTGAACTTTATTTTAGAAATCAGTCCGTATTAAAATGTAATAGAAAAGATGTACCGACTGCTTGAAATTGTCTAAATATTGAAAACAATGCTGCCCCTAAATAAAATTTGTGGCTTGATATAAAGATTTTCAATAAGATGAGAACAAAAGATTATCGATAAATTAAAATCTGTAATTTTAGTTTTAAAATGTTAACAAATTATTATATTCTGTGACAATTACAAACATTGAACCATAAATTAATCTAAAAATCAAATTGTGATGTTTAATCATTGTCAAATGAATATTGTAGTACGTTAAAAAGGTAAATATTAGAAAAATGCTTATCATACTCGATATGTTCGTGATAATTGAATTAGGTTTTTTTTTTAATTTAAGAGGTGTTTTAAGTGACTTTACTGAAAACCAGGCCCATGAAAATAAAACTGTTTCACAAGAAACTATCAAGCGAGATGATGAAGTGTCTACGTATTATGTTCCTGGTGATAAATGGTCAACAGAAGCAATCAAAGATATTGCTTACTATTTACGTAATCACAAGTTTAGCGCCTGGGATATTCGTTATCATAAAAAAAGACCAAACGAAGAAAATAAGGATTTTGTAGGCGCATTTCCTGTACCTCAATTGCGATCTTTACATTGGGAAGTAAAAGCAAACTGTCATGCCGATTTTTACAAGTGTATTTTATACTTATACAGTGTAGTGAAAACAGCACCGTACTCAAGAACTGATGATTCACTTACTATTAATGCAAGCATGCATTATGAAACAATTAAGAGATTGTATTATGAATGCAACGAGAGACAATTGTATGCAAACAAAATTGGACTGCCGTTTGATGATCCTACAGAAAAGTTTCAATGGAGTGTCACTGCTTCATATTATATGTGCTGGTTCACTATGTTAGGCACACCAGCATTATCTATGATTGGAGAAAGCTGTGATAATTATGCAAATTGCAGGA
This sequence comes from Panoquina ocola ocola, assembly GCA_018249155.1. Taxonomy (NCBI): domain Eukaryota; kingdom Metazoa; phylum Arthropoda; class Insecta; order Lepidoptera; family Hesperiidae; genus Panoquina; species Panoquina ocola. The sequence continues at coordinate 5,295 of DWKA01002021.1, forward strand.
ATACGTATTTCGAGAAACATAATCATGATCCAAGAGCAGATGACAATTTATCTTTCAAATGTGCTATGTATAGCTTTTGCCCGGATCCATGTTGTCCTGTAAAACATATTGGATCATTTGATGTTTGTTATAACAGTGAAATAAATCCTTGTTTTCTTGAAAATTCAGATGAAGAAGCTTCCCGAAAAGTGTGTCATATGGATCGTAAAAATAATGGAAACTTCAAAGATATAATAAGTAATAAATGGAATGTTTCTTGCAATTGCAAAGAGGGATTTATTTGGGATTCAAAATTTGGTATGTGCGTAGATATTAACGAATGTCTCTTAGGAAACCATAAGTGTGATATTATATCCCAAGATTGTCTGAATATACCTGGTTCATTCATGTGCGTATGTAAATGGGAATATGAATTAAACAATAATGTAACATTATGTTTAAAGAGAAACGCAGAATTACGCAATATAATTCGATTTCAGGATAAATTATCCAACCTTAGCTCGAACATCTTGTCTATGGCGATAATGTCTTGATTTATCTTCCGACCGATATCGTTTTTCTAGCTTCTTGTACAATCGCGCACCAGTTGCATGTTTTTTCGAAGTGACACACGACGGAGAATCAGCGAAGCCTGCTGGAGCTGGTACTATATCTGGTGTAGCGTCGGCATACGATTCCTATGTAACAAAAGTATTTTGCGTTATGTACACATTTTATTTACTGACCACACTTGAAGTTTACTTTAAAAAATGTATGTTATTTCAGTTACATAATTTATGGAGTATTATTTATCAACCATGTGAAAATATAAACTTACATCTGTATGAGACGTTCTGGAAGCTCGGCTATCATGGTCGTGGGAAGCAGTTACAATATGGACCTCCTTTCCGCAATGTAAGCAGTGTGCTTTAGCTTCACCGTCGGCGCCAACCAGACTATGCTCCGTTTGTTCTGAATAGAATACAGAATCTGAACCAGGAGAAACGGAGCGAAGTGACTCTGCTGAGGCCGCCTTTGCAAATTTTCCTTCTGTTGGTTGGATTTTAAAAACTTGTCAATGATGCTTTGCCGATTTACTTGTTTAGCTTTTAAGCTTTATTAACTTTATTAAATTTGGAAAAAGTAATTGTTTAAATTGTTTGTATTTTGATATTTTTTAATATTTAAAATACCTTTATCCTGTTTTCTGTGATGTCTGGGTGACGATGTTGGACTCTTGACGTATCGCAATGGAGTCAGCCTTGAACCTGCACTAACTAGTGTTCTCGTTGTCTCAATATCTTCAGCTTCAAGAGAACTCATACAGGGTACGGTTGGTATTGACTGTTTTCTTCGAGGTAAACTTCCAGGTAAAGAAATACTCTCATTGGAGCCACTTTTTCTTCTCGGTCTTGCACTAAAAGTTATTATTTTACTAAAAAAATCTATTGGTTTTAAACAACAGAAGTTACATTATATATACGAAACGATATAAGTAGATTCATGATAATTAAATGTGGCTAATATATTGCATAATTGGTGCGCAAACTCTACGCTACGAAAACTTGTGATGTAGAAAGCTGAAATCATTTTTAGGATTAATAAGATATCGCCACATTACAAGAGCAATATAATTGTATGGTTTATCATTTAACTCTTACAACAATTACTAACAATTTTATAGTTTCTATACGGTATTTGTCTATGTACCTATTTCCGGTAAGTAAGTATTTATCATCATGAATATAAATGTATATCAAAACTACATTATTATTACTTGCATTACCTATATCCAGAATGATTGCTTGATGTTGGTGATTTCGCTGTATTATTGGCATTTGTCTTTCGCCGTGGACTGTCTCGCAACCGTCTGTGTTTTCTAGGAGAAACATTACCATTTCCTGTCCCTGAAATATTGTACCATATTATATTATTTTCCAATAATTTCATGACAATGAAATAAACCATACATAATAGTAGTACAATTAGAACTAAAATTCACAGTTAAGTATTTTTATCATTTATTGCAACATTCTAATAACCACCACTAACCATTTTTTCTATATTGTTCACTTGAATCATCAGAAGTGGGAATATTTAAATGCAACTTCATGTTTGACGTTCCACCTTCTCTTCTATCATAGTGTTGTTGTCTGTGGTTCATATCGACTGTTTTGCTTTGGGTGGGGCTTTTGGCTTTTAACTTTGTTCTTTTAACGTATCTTTCCCGTTCTACGGGGCGCTTAGAATCTGATTCTTTTTCTTTCGGAAGCTTTTCCTTAAAAGATTTTTCTATATCTATAGGTTCTCGAGGTGATGATTGTATGCTTCTAGGTTTTTCTACAAAATGTGTTTTCTTTTTCCTAGATTCAGATATTTTTTCTTCCATAGGTGATTTTACTGTCGGAGATTTATAAGCTGCCCTCTCAGCGCGAGAAGTACTTTCTACTTCTTTTTCTTTTTTGCCCCAATCATCTTGTGATGTCGAAATAGAATCGTCACAAGATTTAGAAAATTCTAGAGTAAATGCTTTCTTTTTTCTTCTTTTATCTTCTGCTAACCATGCTTTTTGTCTACTTGTTGATCTGTATTTTTGTGAATGTTTATAAGCTGAAATAGGATCACATGAGATAAAATATAAATGAAATATTGTAAACGAAAATGAAGTAAGACGTACTTAGGAATGCTTTTATCTTACTTAATCCTCCGTCGTCATCATCTTCCACAGGACTCTCGTAATAACCCGAAGAAGAATAATGAACGCTTCTTTCGTCGTCAGATAAAGATCCCTGTAATGCAGACAAAGCAACTGATTTATTTTAATGTACTTGAAAAACATTGCAATTTTTTATTGGCCTACTAATAGATCTGTCTATAGACCTAATAGGTATTAGGTTAATTTATTAATACAGGTGTATTAGGCAAGGGGATCTCTAATGCAGATTGATGTGACATGTTAGTGGCCAAACTATTGAAATTCTAATGTTATGTTATATTAACGTTAATATTAGACTATTTTCATACCATCACTTTAGGCACCAATTGCTCTTTAAGTTCATAACTTCGGTCTTCCTTAACTTTTTTTGCTTCAAATTTTTCATCCTTAACATTTGCTTCGTTTTTTTCTGGCAATTCTTTTATTTTTTCAATATGAATTTTTTCACTACTTTCAGTAACATTTGGATTTGATCCACCTATGCTGTAACTTCCACTTGAACTACTTTTCCCACTTATCATAATATCTCGTGCGGACGTGCTCTGAAAAATATAATAAAAATTAAATAAGATACTTAGGAGCTCAATGTGAAATACGTTAATCTGCATAACAGATGAAATGCAGTTACAAAGAAAAATGATTTTTGAATAATCATAGATAAATGCAACTCTACTACGACCTATAAATTTACAAAATATTTAATTCAAAATATTAATATTTAAATGAAATTTATGGCCTCCTTGTGTCACTAATAAAGTATTTATTGATTCTACTCGTATCATAGTGGCCTCTGTTTTCTATGATAGTGGCCCACTTACCATCATTTGGATTGTCAAATCGTTTGTCGACATGTTACATACGTCTATCGTCAGCAAGGTAAAGTTTAGTTTACTTACCGGTTTTGATGCTTCATCCTTACTTTTAATAATTTCAGTCTTATTTCTCCTTATATGTTCGACGGCTGGAGTTATGTCTGATTTTACTTCAAATCTGTCAGCACCACTTTTAGACATTCGATCTGGTAAAGGCAGTGGAGGTGAAGATAAATGTGGTACTATAAAATCGTCTCTTATTTCTAATGGCGGTGATAAACATGGCACTATTAAATCTTCTGCTACATTATCAGTTTTTGTTGATGAATAAAGGCTAGATGCACTTTCAAACGATGATCCTTCTTGTGTTTTATTATTTTCTGCATCTGAAAAAAATACGGACACACTCGTAGTGATAATAAGAATAGGGAGTAAAAATTTTTAACCTTAGAATCCGAAAATACTTACGATGATTATGATTGTTAACATTACTCTTTTTCGAACTGTCGGAATTTGCAGTTACGTAATCCTCAGTCGTAGTGGTACTTTCCGATACATCTGTATTCAGTTTTCCAGAATCGGTCCTTACCAAACTTGTATCACTGCTTGCAGTTTTTGCTAAAGTGGGTTCCGCAGGAGATTCTAATATTTGGGTAGGTATAGTCCCATTGGGCTCTTTTGTTTGCGTTTTCTTTTGTAACTCTCGTCTTCTAGACGGACTGAGAGCTCTCTCACGTTTTTTGTTAATAAAACTAGCTGTGCGTTTGAAAGGAACATCAGTTAAATCTACACTGGGATGAGTTATAGCGATAGCAGGAGTATGACTAACTTTTGGAGATGCTGGAAATATTGGTTTTGATACTGTCGGTTGTTTAGTGATAGGAAGCATTACGTTGGGAACAACTGCAGGCGGTGAGAGTGAGGATCGAGCATGCACTGAACTTGAACTTGAAGTGTCCAATTTATTTCTTGGTGATGTTGGTGATTGACTCTGAAAACAAAATATGATTATAATTATAATATATATTTCTTTCTTTACCACATAATAATACAATTTGTTTTCCTTACTTGAGAAGCATCAAATTCTTCGTCTAATGCATCGGTGTCCAATGAAGATCGTTGTTGGTGTTGTAATAGCAATAGTTGTTTTCGTCGTGATGTTGGAGTTAGTAAAGCTAGTGCACCTGGTGAAGCTGCTAAAGAACTGAGGTCAGAGGAACTGAAACAAAAATATTTTTTCAGTTTCGACATCTAAATTCTTTAATTATTATAAAGTCCTCCAATTAAAAATAAATAAAATACCTTATGACAGTTCCATTTTCAGTACCAGAATCCACTTGTAGAACTGTAGTTTGTGATTCATTCCACATACTATCAGAATGGTCCCTGAAATTATGGGGTTAGTAAGTAAGTTTAGAGTATATGTAAAGTAAACCAGAAAAAAATAACATCAATCAATTATTATTATTATTTATACCTGCTAATATCAACAGTGAGCGACTCGTTAGATGCACAAGGTGATGTTTTTTCTAATGGAGCAAGAATAGTAGTTACATGATTAGATATAATAGCTCTCTTAACTTTCTGATCTGCATCAGTTTCCTGATGTATTGGATCTGGCGAACTTGGACTTGATTTTGCAGTACTGTAAGAATTGTGATCATTAGCAACTAATCAACATCACAACATTGATATCCTTATCAATGAAAATATTGTTTACAAAATGTAACTTATTACAATTAAAACGGTGTGTCCAGTTGATTTATTTAGAGTTCTCACATTAAGTATTTTGCCTGTTTGTTTAATTACATAATAATTAATTATATCATTATATAGTATTGGCTGGTTATGTATCATGTTTTGTATTATTTGATTATTATTGTATGTTTTAATAACAAATTTAATTACTGTTAAAGTTAAATTACAAGTTTGCTGTTTTTTTATTAATAATATTTTGTCATCTAAAATATGCTATTTATCCAGCTGATAAGGTCAAAAGGTTAAAGAGGTAAATTAGATAGAAATATGTGTATCTAGAAGAACTATATCTAGAAGATCTTCAGGCAATCTAAAACTAATGATTTCATTAATAAGTGTTCCTGTTAAATAGCTACCACAGATTTTACTCAAATAAGCAATAAATTTCAATGCGTTAGCATGTTTTCAGTTTCTGATTCGTGCATACCTGTTTTCAGTTACTTCATCCTTATTAATTGTTTCCGTCTTTTCTTCAAAACTTACGCTTCGAATTCTAAATGGTTCATGCTTGTAACTAATATATTTTTCATGAAAATCTTCATATTGCCCAGTTCCGTCTGACGAACTATCAAGAGAATTATGCAGATGAGAATGAATGATAGCTAGGCATCCATAATCTACGCTTGAATTTATTATTATTCTTAGGCGCCGTCCTATTGCCATCGCTCGTACGATGCTGCGATGGGATGTCATAGTGCAACGTCATGCGTCACTATGAAATCGCATTGCAGCATCGTACGAGCGATGGCAATAGGACAGCGCCTTA
>DWKA01002022.1:0-11325 GCA_018249155.1 Panoquina ocola ocola
GTTTCAAATTTTGCATGCAGGTTCTTTTAGGGACGTAAATGCTCACTAAGACGGGATTTTATGATATTCAACCCCTACGGGGGTTAAATAGGGGTTGTAAGTATATATGTACATTCTATATTTTTCTCGAAGCGAAGCGAGGGCGGGCAGCTAGTGATAAATATACCTCTTAATATTTAATTTTTAAAGCCTTAGGTCGACCGCAGTGGAGTAAATTTTTCGTGTCAGCATGTGATGTAACAGAGGGTTTGACACAACAAATAAAACATTTCATATTTCGTATTTATTACGAAATTGTTCAGCATGTCAAGATATTTCTAGACAGGCCTTTCCCAAAGCGAACTACTGAATTGATTTAGCACAAACTAAACCAATGTTTGGCTCCGGTGAACTAGAAATTCTATTAGACCGCCCTGCCTGTGTGGCTGGGTGGTGCCATACAGTCTGACATATTTCGTTTTTGCTGTTTTGTGACACTCATTCATTGTGCGCACTGGTTGGAAATCCTTAAACATCATAAAATCTAATGTTTTACTGTCTACGCTTCGCTAATTGTAGATGATATTTTTAGTGTTTCAAAGAATTGCAAGCTTAAAGATGAAGCTTTTTGAAGGTAAGTCTGTCTGTGATTCTTGGAGTCACGGCTCGCCTCCTACACTCCCCTCCTACGCTCGTGAAGTACGATGAGTTAGGCAATTAAGTTAGGTTCATTCTTCTTGAGGTCGTTGACTCTGTATAACGTATTAGATAATTTGAAAGTAAAATTTTATTTACTACCTATTACTTTGTACGTAAGTACCTACTAATAATAGCGTTCATAATAAAAATGTAGTTACTGGCTGGTAAACTATCGAAACATTTTTAGACATAATATTTTATGTCTATTGATATTATTTTTCTTATATTAATGATGATTATTATCCTTTGTTCATTCAATTAAGTTTACCCGCCGACATTCGATGAGCGAACCAATACCACGGAGCATGCAAATACGGGTGATCAACAAATACTCGTAATTATGTTCAGAGCTCTCCTTGCGAATGGGACCGCAATCATTTCATAGTTTACTGTGGTCTAGCTAGCCGAGAACACATTCAAATTCATTTACTGTTTGACCACGGTTATGGGGTCTTAGTTCCCAGCGGAATATTTGTGTTACAGAGGTATGGTGTGCTTAAACGGAAGCAATAATTGCTGGGCAACACGAATAAAATTGATCAATCTTGAGTAATTAGTGGAGCAATATTCAGCAGCAATTGCTTGGATTTGCTCCTATAGCTCAATATTGTTTTTCAGAATATTTATGCATATTGCAGTTGCCGGAAATTGCTTGATGTGGTCGTGTCTATATTTCACAGGTATATTGAAAGGTATAGAGGAATAATAGTTACCCATGTAAGAGCACTTTACTTCCACATTTATAATGTCAGTAAGAAAGTATACCTATTTCCTCAAATTTGGATTCTGATCCATTGTACTCGCTATACAGAGAATATTTTTGGAGAACAAAGGCACTTTATGAAATAATATAACTCGAAGTTGGCATCGATAACTAAAACGTAAAACCGTTTGCTGCTTGCGCTGAAAAAGTGAAAAAATAACATCAAACGTGTATGAATATCAGTGTATATTGTTTAAAGGTCAGGTGATACAAAGGTCGCGCCGACGCCAGCGCACTCTACCGGATAAAGTCGGCGGCGGCTCCATCTCACACCCTGATTAATTAATACGAAACATTTACTTGGTGACGGCAAACGACAGCGGTCTGCATTAATTTAATGTTATGTATCAATTCCGAGTTCTATTGTATAACGTTAACCTGTGAATTAGTAATGTATGTATGTTATCCACTAGTCATTATACTCGTTACATAATTGCCTTTTCACTTTAGTATAGGTACCTACGTAATAATTATACCTATAATAGAACGTAATAACGTGAAAGGAAACAACCTGACGTGATTGCTTCATCGTCAGAGTCTGGGTATCATCTAAGACTCGGGTTATTGGACCAGAGTCCAAATTCCATCAACTTTCCTCGTGTTATTCAGAATTCCTATGCTCTTCTATAGTCTCCATGATCAGACATATGGCATGACAGGCATAACAAGCGATTTAAAAATGTGATACTTAACTTCTATACCACGGTTACAAGTAAATGTTTAACGTAAGAATTTTCCTAAAAATCTTATCTCAGTACATTCATACAGGCAATATTAAGCTTCGATTGTGTAAGTAACCCGTTATCTATTGGTATCGTTGATTGAAGTAAGACCAGGAAAATAAGTCGTCCCGAAATCAGTTTCCTTGATCATTTCGTGTACAGGACTGGGCGCAATAACTTACCGGCTTATTGTAGCAGTCATTACCGTTAACGAGGTCTGCAGCAGCCTTCCGCTACACTAGTACTAATTTGTTCCCCCGTCAATCCGCCTGTCGCCAGAAATAGCACGCAGGTGTGTGCGTGGCCCTTATCAGCCAAATACGTTTTGTTTCCAACAAACTACACGTTCATTTATTAAATTGTAGTTTATTGAACATTGTTCTGACGGTTAATACAACGTCTGGGATTTTCGTTGATGTTGATAAAAATATTTATTTCATTGTTGAGTCGTTAATCTTAATATTCAATCTTTAAAACACGACATGTCAAGCTTATAACAAATCTCTTTTGTCAGCGGTAAAAATAAGCAAATATCATGTATTTTATAATGAATGAATATTCTCCCGACGACAAAATCTGCAAATAATTTTAAAGATTCACCACATTTAATCTTTCGCTGCAATTTTCACAGCACAATTAAATATAGCAACAATTGTTTGCAAATTAATTCATTGAATTTCATAAGAGCTATGAATAATCCACAATAGCACTCGATCACGAACGATATAAGCGTACGTTGTGGGCATTATAATAATACGAGTACATAATATGAATGGTGGCGGGCGACTGGCGACGTCCCCATATCAATAAGGGGCACGCTTTATTTGTAAATATTTCCTGAAATACGATTTGTACGGCCAAATTATGATTTTTTATTCGACATTAATTCTTATATTCTCTTCGCATTCCAAACTTCCGTCGTAAGTTTTGTCAAGTAACGATCAAATAATACAAATTGAATGTGTTTATCACCACTCATTTTATCATCTGTAACAGATAATTACAAGATGAAGTATAACTATAGGCCCTCTGACTATCTATTCTTGAGTACTTCAACCAAAACACATTAAGAAGAAGAATAGAAAACCTTACACATGACGTAAGTACCTACCAGTATAACTTCATACTAGTTGTCAGTGTTGGCACACTAAACACATCTTCAAAAACACAGACAGCCAATGAATAGAACTACAAATTCATATCAAATGCCACACGAAATTCAACATCACGATGTATAAATTTCCTAAAAAAAATATAAAAATGAATATTCCATTACTGTAGTAAATCTGAAGCTGAATGTAAAATTCAGTAATCGTAACCATAAGTTACACGCAAAACGCGAAAAACTACAGCCATCAGTAAAGAGATCACGAACGAAATGTAGCGGTTATAACTGTCGTTCGGCTCATAAATACCGGTATCGACGCGTCGACGAATGTTTTATTACCGATATTCCCCGCGCCGCGCCGCCTCTGTGAGATATGGTCGTTTCGCAAGTAAAAACTCAATGGGCTTTTTTGTTAATAGCTCCTTTGATACATTTTTTGCAACAGCTGGGAAATGAACGGTGGGTAGTAGGTACCGATCGCGCGTCTGCTACACCGTTCACTCATCGATATGATGCCAGAAAAGTAAGAAGCAGAAATCCTATTTATAAAGGGATCGACGTTTTACCTTTGACGTCAATTCTGAAGAAAGACTTTGTTAGGAACTTAAAGGGAGGCTTTTCAATGTACAAGTCACTCGTCACAATCTGTAACAAACTTCAAAGGAGGCTGTACTCGTAATGATAATTTTTATTCGAGTGTTGGGAACACTCACAATGGCGTGGACTTTTTATTTTCACATCATTAAAATACCTATAGTAACAGTAAAAATACGTGATAGCAGTGGTAGCTCGTTGGGTCGAGGGTATACCTATATTACTTTTCGTTTTAATAATTTTAATGAAAGGTTCAGGAGGTTTTAAGAAAAGTCTGAATAGCTATTTTCTAAGTCAGTGAGCTGACAATCTTGAACTTCATCGCCGCTTACCATCATATTTTTAAGTAATATCATAGAGAAACTATGGTAATATCTAAGATGTATAGAATAAAACGTGAGACGTGTCAATGGACACCCGGATGGAACGAAGTTCCTTTCGATTAATTAGTGAAGGAATTGTAATAAAATATAACTTTATAATAATATTTTTTATTATTTATTATGTACAAAAGACCTGTATACACTCAACAAAAATAATCGTTGCGACACCACACTGTTCAATGCGAAATACAAATGAAAATATCTGGCTTGTTTTCTATAAGAAAGAGAGAGAGAGACAGACAGACAGAGAAACATGCGTATACCGCACAGCTTACAATAGGTTACTATAGCAAAAAGTGTTGTGTTAACTTTTCGTGAGAATTTTTTCCCTTTTACAACGCGCGCTAAGGAACTTCGTTGTCATTATTCGCTTTAGTAAAATATACCAGCAACTTAAATTAAAAGTTCTCAATATAATTCTCATAGGCGTATAAACTCTGCTTATCTTCTTGGCCAAACATACTCAAACAGGTACTACAATGTATGCCCCTTATGGGATAGAAGAACCGAGTCCAACAGTGGGACAATACTTAACACGTTGCTAGCGGATGTCGATGGATCCTGTTAATAATGTAGGTACGAGTATGTCAATCTAATGGATTGCGAGTGAATAGGATTTAGTGATGGTTGCTTATAGCTTAGCTGCGGGAGGCTATAACTAATGGAGCGTATTTACTCTACAGTATTTACTATACCGCAGTAGGTATATGTGCCACACAATATTCTGGCTAGCTATTCCTTTATACAAATATAAATTAAATACTGTACTTGTAAATGGGAAAATGCGTTTGATTGACAGTTGTTTAAAGTTAAACTTCTTTTCCGCGCTGAGAGTAAGAGCTTGAAGTGGTGACACATGACAACAACTAATGATGTTAGTGTCAGTAGAAATAGATCCATGTGTTGAGACAACGTCGTACTTTAAAGTTTAAATGCGTCTATTTCTAGTTACAAGCAGCATAGCAATTGTTTATTATAACCTCTTTGTACATAGATTATTTGCTATTAACGTATCTATGTTTGTTTTTAATTATAATCTAATTTGATAGCACCTACTGGCCAGCGAGTTTGCTGAAAGTTTGTAACCGAAACATGGCGCGAGCATTTTGCTTTTACACTTTAAGCTTGCTTTAATTTTGTTAAAAAGTAACTTCAAAGGGTTCAGGTAGTTCTGGCAGTTGGGACGCAACGAATAAACATTGTAGCACAAGGTCATTGTAGATACAACGCCAACATTGCGACGGAAGACTCGTTGCGGGTTTACAGCCAACACACAAAATGTATGAGCTTGTGGCGCAATTGACGTACACAAATTTAAATTAATAAATGTCCCCTACTTACTACTACGCCCTAGAATCCCAGTCATGAATGATGTGGTCACGTACATAACTCATCACTAGCACTGACGAAAAAGCAAATATTTGTCAGTTACATGTGACTTGGTTCAAAGGTGTGTTCAGTACCACCTAAGCTACTGTTAACAACCAAATGCCATACTTTATCATCGTATGTCAGAATCAAAACATGCATCAAATTAATCAGATCATCAGTCTCTAAGGCCAATATTGCGCTGCAAATTGCAGCGATATTATTTGAATTTGTGTGTGAATTAACTCAATGACTGTAGCATCTAAACATCTATGGGTATGGGATTATAATATAGTCCCTAAAATATACATTTAAATATTTACATATAATTATAACAACTGAGTTCTCATAAATATAGTCCAAAAAAATACTAAGACATTGGGACAGATTTAGGACAGGACCTTTAGACATTTCTCGAATCGCTATCTCTTATGAATTGTGCTACATTACGTAAAATGCGTCGGAACATTCGCGTTTAAGTTCACGCGAAGTCAACGAGCCGTATTATTTATTTTCACGACTCGACAACCCTAACTCACCGGCGGCAACTTTGTGGCAACCCTGCAGCGTCTCCGTGATGTGTTGCGCGGGAACGAAACTTTAAACATGTGCTGTAGATAAATGAGGCGCTAAGAGTAATGAATGTGAGGTGTACTTGTGTCAACTTCTTGTATTTACGAGTAGGTGCGGGTACTTAGCAGCCGTTTGTGTTATAGGTACATGCTAGCTAGCCTCACAGACATTGCTCTGCGTTATTTCAACATTGCTTTAGTTAAGTTTGCATGTGTACAGTCTGGCTAATCCCTTTATGGAAGAACAGGCAATTTCTGTAGATAGTAAATGTTAAATTGAACACCAGAACTCCCTTTTTTTAGTCAGGGAATAAAAACAGACAAGTCGTGAATCTAAACTCGCCGACACAATTAACCGCTCACTTAAATTGTTTGTAAACGTAAAAGTATATTCTTGAAAAATTGCAATACATCCATTGTATAAACGAATCAAAACTATAAAAAGATAACCTCGTTAAATTCTTGTTTCGCTCAAAAGGTCGGGGCGAGTTTATTTCAGAATTGGCTATTTCAATAGGCGAGTAGGCTTTGCTTGGCGGGCGTTTGTTCCGGTTCGGCTCGGCTGTTAATTTATTTGTGTACCCTTTTTACCTTTTCCCGAGCACCTGTCTCGGCGAGCTCCGAATAACACTTTAAGACGGAGGAAATCCATCCTTTACTGTAATATAAATAACAATAAGGTACAAGGTGTATTAGAGCCACGATTTGTATGAACTTCGCGTTGGTTTTTCGCCCGAGGGTCTCAGGTTTGAACCGTGCACGTTTTAAATGCAGGTTTAAAAATGTTCTCATTTAAATGTTCATTGCAGCTGCGTGAAGTCAGCTGCACCTCTAATTGATGAAGCTAATGAAGTCCTACTCATCCAGACATAAACTGGTTTCACACACATTACACGGGAATATACATAATTATACACTGGTATATTAACGTGCTTCTAGCACTTTTATAAGCTTATCTCGTACGAAAAAGCACATTATACACAACTAGACGATCATCGCTCGCATCTTAAGCGGCCAATGTTCCCGGTGGCGTGTCAAAAATATATTCGTACATTTCGGCACCCTCGGGAGGAGCCAAACCGCGGTTTATAAGCGCAGTGAGCCGCCGTAATCTCCTCAATACGCTACCGGCTCCTGCGTTCGAGCGCCGAGTTGAGGAACCTCATAAATCACTGTCGACTACCTCATAAACGTCGCGATGAATGTATATTTGTCGCATATCAAGCCGGCAACGCGTGAAAAATACTCTCGAGGTGCGGAACACGCTGCCTCGTGACGTAAAACGGGCGTTATCTTGAAGGAGTAGAGGACAGATTCGCGTGACAGATTGCTGCGATTGAGGAGTAACTAGCGCAGTTTTTAGGTCGCAGTAACGTGAGCCCTATTTATGTTCCGTGCGTGCGGTTCAAGAGGTGTTTGAATTTAATGCGCATCGTATATGGTATAGACATAGCACGAGTTACCTGTTTAACTTTGTATAATTTTTAAATGTGTCATTTTTTCCTTAAATCATTCTGAACGTCTCCCACTCTACACTCGTTAGAACGTTGATTTTTGTAGTTTGCAAAATATCAGTCTTAGCTTTGCTTTTAATTTTAGACCTTTAAATTATTCAAAAACGTCTATTTGTATTGATTAGTTATATTTGCGCTTATGGGAACAGCTCAAAAGAATATTCTTTAGGCCTCTACACTCGTGAGATAACAAGGAATGTACAATTGGACCCATGATGAATAAAAACTTCAAACTATATAAATAAAAAAATACTGATACAAATAATTCGTCGACATACCATCCGGCCAACAATAATAAACGTACGTCAATCTAAGAAGAAGATAAGACCCCGTCCAATATTTGTAGTCTCCCGACGTTCTCGTTGCGTCAAATCGACTCGAATCGCTATCAGTCGCCCGCTAATCCCACAAATTGGTTCCAATGGGCGACTGTTTGCGATTGATTCTCGGTACAAATGTTTTCCCGCTAAGCCACAATATTTTCACAGTAAATGTTGTTCGGTGTATTTCTTTTACCTTTTCACTAAGCAGCAGATTGTGTGGCTGATGATAAATGGGACCGTTGTCTATCAAATGAACATCGGTAAGACAATAAATATCGTCGAAGTATTGCCAGTCAAATTGACGTGAGGAATTTATTGTAATTTTATTGACATACAATAAAGGGTGGTAGGACTCATGCAAGGTTTGCCCGGGAAGGTACCACCGGCCCGTATATTTCTGTGTAATAATTGCCATATATCAGTGTTCTTAGATACCCACAGTAGATACCTAAGTACTGAAAATACGATAATCTGTCCTCAAAAGTGTATAGCAAATACATTAATTAATAAAAGAATTGAAAACGGATACCTACACAAAGAGGAAACTCGCACCCAGACCGAGAGGAAACATTAAACTGACCATTCAAATTTCTTAATCGCTGGGAATCAAACGCAGTACCTTTGAATGGTTGCTATCATACTTAATACTAAATGCGCCGGTACCATAACTTTGACAGAATCGGTCGCACTCCGAGATTACATATTATAGTGTGGGTAGACACACCCTCTAACATTACGCTACCGCCATTGATTACACATTGTTCTGCCATACAGATGTGATTCACTAGTCTCACATAGCACTCAATCATCATCATCATTAACCCGATAATCGTTCCACTACTGGGCTCGGGTCTCCTCTCACATTGTGAGGGGTACAGGCCATAGTCCACCACGCTGGCTAAATGCGGGTTGGTAAACTTCACACACCTTTAAGAACATTATGGAGAACTCTCAGGTGTGCAGGTTTCCTCACGATGTTTTCCTTCACCGCAGAAAGTGGTAATTAACTAGTAATACGCACATAAGTATTTGAAAATGAATGGTGCGATATCATAGCACTCAGTCGATTTTATTAACAAGTACAGCAGTTGTACCTACTATAAGAAATAAAAACAGTCGGGCGGCAATCGCGTACATTTCTAATCTACTGTTAATCGTATTTCCCAAGATCAACAGCGGATTTACTCGGCACTTGTTTACGCGCGATGCAAATAGAGCCAGTTCGGCGGCTGATCCGCCGGGAGATGTTTGCGTCTGACACACAATTACACTCCCCCCCGGCTGCCCGTGACGTCACGCTCGCTGCCTCCTGCCTCTCTTTGTTGCCAGTTGTACATTCGTTTTTAAATCTATTCAGCATCATTACAACATTTGTTCCTCTGCTAAGCTCGGGTCACCTCTCACAATGAGAGGGGTACTGGCCATAGTCCACGTGCAGATTGGCAGACTTCACAGCACCTTTGAGAACATGATGGAGAATTCTCAAGTCTGCAGGTTCCCTCACGATATTTTCTTTCACCAAATCTACTCACTAATAAATAATAATAATGTTTTGTGCAACTAGGATATCATATGAACTAGAAATGTTATTTTGAAATGGATGAGAAGGAATTACTTTTCTTCGTTATTGACTCTGAGCGTGCGTCGTTGCGTTATAAAACTATACACGTACCAAATATTACAGAAATAGATTCGAGGAAAATCGGATCTCACCAGAGTACAGATAGATTGATAAGTCCTAGAGACGGGTCGTTCATGGATTTGAAATGCTTATATTTTCGAAGTCAAACTTATTTAACCACGCTAAGAGTAAAACATCATTGTCGTGACACACGAGAACATTGAATATTATTAGTGTTAGTACTATAGCGCCATCTGTTGAAACAGCGTCAAACTTATAAGTATTGCGTCTATTTCTAATTAAGATTGGCAAGCTTTCAGTGTACATTATAGTTCTTTATTCGTTATTACTAATGTCATGAAAAAGGTTATTTTTGTACGTGTGTATACATAGAGAATATATATTTTTTTATTATTATTTCTCTCAATAGCAAGTAGTGGTAGCTGGCTGGCTGACAGCAGCGGAACATGACAGGCGGTCGTCGCGCGCAGAAATGATTTACCGGAGAAAATAAATGTAAGGCGCGCTGTACGCGACTGTACCCCACAGTCTACTGTGCTAGTCACGTTTTGAAGCTTTCAAAGGATTTAAAACAAAGCTTTTATACAATAAATGGATCTAGATGTGTTACCGAAATGCTTAAAAGTGTTTCGATTTAAGGAAAGTAGGTGCTTTACAGGTTTATACATGTTCTTTGAGATAAGTCCGCCTTGGTTTTTGAAATAAATTTGATATTGAATATTGACGACTTCCTAGCCAATTTGGTAGGGTTCCTACCTATGTAGTAACATGAAATTTAAAAAATCTGTTGTTCATGTTCCCCCACAACAAATTATACGAAATCCTTGTATAAAGCATCATGCTTCTAGGTACTAGAACCTAGGGACACTGATTGACCTGTCAATCAGTATACTTAGCGTTTTTCTGAACTTTGATAAATATGCCTACATACTACATTTTGTTATAGTTTCATAATCTCGATTTTGAAATGGAACCATTTTAGGGTCTCATTTGTACTGTCTACCTGTCTAGCGCTCCATATATAATAATAACCTACCAGACACCAAAACATTTTTTAAAATTAATATTATAACAATTAATTTATTATTAAATAGTATTTTTCAAATCTTTACAACTAAACGCGAACAAAGCTAAAATATAGCTCATATATGTATTAATGTGTTAATAAAGATTTATTATCAAATGAAAACCTCATTCAATACCTCAGAGCTCCTTACAAAAATTCAATCCCGCGTATTGGAAAGCTGTATGACGCCTTTCAAGTCAGCCGCGGTGCCAGCGCTGTAGTGTTCCCGATATTCCCACCGATGTGAAGCGGTGCCGCGCTTACCGCAGCACTAGCTACTGGCTAGTCACTGGCGTTCACTTGCTACTAATGCACATTTATTCGCCTCGTGTAATGGAGATATAGCATTTTCATTAGTTTTGCCTCTAAGTATCTAACATTTGAATGAAAATAAAACCGGTAATGTAAGACATAGATGGTGCCCCTGTTACTAAAAAAAATATTATAATGATTTTCAAGGCGCGTTATTTTCATTCAAACATCAGCTATCAAAAGAAAGATAGAGAAAAACTAATGAAGATGCAGATTTCGTTTTAAAAAGTTTTTTAATTTTTTTTCGATTTAAAAAATCTGATGTTTCGTAATCATACCC
>DWKA01002023.1:0-11322 GCA_018249155.1 Panoquina ocola ocola
GTCAAAGATGTGCTCCACCTGCGTGCCGCGCCCGGACCCGCACGTACGGGTGGCCCGGAGAGCTGTGAAATCACGCTGAGATTAGCGCGTTCAAACAGACAAACAAACAAACTCTTCAGCTTTGTATTATTACGAGTAGTATAGATTTATTTTTTTAACACAGTCATTGATTGTCAACGTCATATGACTGAACTACCCACCTACTTAAATCATTGAGTGCATTAGGTTTTACGTAACATTGTTTAACGAGTCAGGTAGATACTTTATATGAGTCTGTACCTAGATATGACGTGACGCAGCATCGCGCCAACCTACTCAATGCTCGCATCTATCTCGAGCGCGGGGTTTCCATCATTCGCACCGCACACATACACGTCTAATCATCTGGTTAGGTAATACCGCAACTGATTCTGAATCAAATATTGTTTTTTTTCTATAAGTAATATTTTTTATCTGTTGGCAGTATCGTTACCGAGTCTCGACGTCTTAGATTATTTTTTTATGTTAAACGATTGACAACTGACGCCCTTGTCAGCCTTTAGTGTTGTCCTCAACGTATCTGTAATAAATTAACCTGATAAAACCAAGATAAAGTTATTTATTCGTGTTTCTGATAGTTACAGTGTGATCGACAACTTCAAGATGGAATATTTTGAAGTTATATACGAAGATAATTCGTGGAAATAAAAAGAGAAAAACATTTATAATGGCTGATGCGGAAAAGAAAGAAACTAAAAAACAAGATGATGGACAAGTTGCAGGTACCTCAAAGGCTTCTACGGCAAGTAAGATATTTTTTAAATTGAAGTGATTTTACTAAAGTTAAGATTTAGGCTATATAGGTACATCCACAAAGGGTACCCATTATTTCCTCATTAATATCATTTAATTTTGTTGGTTCCAATATGGTTCCATTATAACTTCTCAGTTATAGTAATTTCAATCAAAATAAATAATGTAAGACAAGATAAGTGACGCTAGTGATTCAGTGATTACAAAGTCCCGAGTTCGATTTCGTAAACGGGAAGAGAACAGGTACATAGATAATAGATTTTAATAGATAATGAATCTAGTAAAGTCCTACAAAATAAACTCGCATTTTTACATTTAACTTCAGGTAATTTCCTATTGTCTTTATCGGGCAGGTCAGGTAGGGACTAGGGTAGGTAGGAAAGCGGGGATCCTGAGAAACCTCACATTTAACGCCAGTATTCGAAGGAAAACCTTTAGCCGATTATCGATACCGTATAAATACGAAGAAACGCTTATCGAATGACCACTCATCGCAACCGATAAAATTCAACTTATAACTTATAAGTTAGCTAGCCAGCCAAACTAGCTGATGGTCAGCCAGCTATCTAGCCGCGTAGTCGTGCCGTTTTAGCAACGCTAACGCCACCGTGCCGAGGCGCGGGCCGATACGATATGGTTGTAGAGTAGATACTCAGACAGTTTCAGAACGTCATCGTTGCGTCGAGTCGAGTAGAGTGTTTCGTACGCGCAGCCCGCTTGCTCCACCCGACCGATTCGGATTCGGTCGACAGCTCGACAGTTGCGAGTTTCGCGCTCATGGAAGACTCGTGTGGTTTAGTTATCGGAATTAATTATTACAGTGAGAGTGAAGACAAACAAAAATTGTAGTTTACAAGTTGTTGTGCTAAATTTTCCTTAGTTTAGTGGACTTATTACCCGGATTACAAATGGATTCTCTAAGAGGTGATTACTTTTTTTATCTACATAACCTATTCGAATTCGTATGTTTGTAATTTGGAACGAGGGCGACGTCACTGTCGAGTTGCTGTTTACGTAGATGGTCTAATTAGATTTACATTATAATTAAATTTATGCATTTTGGCTGGCAGGATTGTAATTTTCCATTGACAACAGAGTTAGGTTATCCATTACTTTTTGTCTTCATACTAATGAAACCTGCTGAAATAAATAACTGGGCCCTCAACCAAATTTTATATTGTTGAAAAATGCTTGTAATCAACAAATTCTGGAGTACTTTAGTACCTCATATAATACCTATTGAATTTTAAAGTTGTTAGGTTACTTACCTATAAATATTTATCCTACCTTCTAGTACAAAGTAAACAGCTGTAAGTACTTACACAACTAAGAATTAACAAGGATCTTTATGAAATAGGTGTAAGACAAAATAAATATAATAGTGAATACAGAATGGAACTGTTACAAGTTAGAATATATGTTATTATTGTTAATTATAGTTGTTTACATAAGTATTAAGCAGTCATACATTAATAAAAAAACTCTTTTTATTTGACTTTTAAAGTAGCAGTTCTATTGTGTATTTTCCATTTAAAAATTCAAATAACATTACATATTTACATCAAATGTCTTCATTAAAATATTCCACTTAGTAAATAGGTAAACAATTAGTTAAATACTTAGTTATTATCTAATGAAGTGTCATCATTATTCCATGAACATGTTTATCATACTGCTTAAAAGTATAATGATAGATTATTCTTAGAATGTATTATTCTATTAATGTTAATGATTACGTTATTTATTATGTTCATTGTGTAAATAAATAAGTACCTAAAACATAGTAAATTATTTCAAGAAATAATAAATCATTTAGTTTCCCTGCCTAGTTTAAATCATGTGACCAATTGAATCACTCAAAGCCTTATGGTGGTTTTTTACACAAACATTATGACTATTGGCCTTGCCTTTTTAATCCACTACCCAATGGAGCCTCTACTTAGCAAATTTGGTAACTGGTATTGTAAGGTCATACAACAAGCGCTTAACTTTTTATACTTTGTCATAATAGATCATTCCTTTTATGACAGCACAATGGAATCAATTTAAAACTCCAATATTTGTAAAGTAAATGGTATTTCTTTGTATCATTGTTTCCAATAAAAGCTATTTGTGACTAAATCTTATTTGGTCATCATGTGGTTTTAAGTTTAAAATATTGTAAAAATGGTTAGTTATAACAAAAGGGCTTTGTTTGTATCTATATTTGTTACATACTAAGTCTATTTTAATTCTTTGATTGTCTTATGAACATTTTTATTTGTTGCAATGTGACAACTAGTGCCATCTGTTGGCAAAGTATGGCACTAATGTTATTTTTGTGATTCGTAATCTGTGACATGTATCTGTATTATTCCATGATAATGTTTATTATCTGATAAAGATACCTTTTCTCAGAAAATTTTTGAGTATTATAAAACATAGATTATTGAGTCATGTGACTCATTTTAATTTATTTTAGGTGTTTTTTTTTCTCAATTCATTTATATTTGGTAGTAAAATATTTTTAAACAATCCAATTTGTTTAATACATGCAAACATATTTAATAACTTTGTAACTTTGGCTACAAAAATATTTAACAAAAGCTACAATATTTTTATGAACTGACAACACCAACATTCAGGAAACTTGTGGTGCCATCTTGTGCTAAATTGTAAAACATAAAATCTTTTTAAACTTTAAATCTCCTGTCTAATTACAAAGCTTATGTTAGTGGATATGGTCAATTATTTAGAGTAGCTAGAATGTTAGATACTACCCTGGGGATATAAAAAATATTTATTTTTTAATCCAGGTGCCAGGTCAACACAATACACATACAGCTTACTTTTAACTAAATACTGCAACTATTGAATACAGCTACTTTTTATGATCTTGCATAGGTACCTACGATGTACTAACTATGATGTCATTATAGTTACATTGTCCATCCTTGATCATTGATTCATTTTAAACTTTGGCTTTAAATTCTGTTACTATAATAATTATGATTTTTTTGTGTAGTGCTCTTTACATAACTATGTTGTTAGTTTTTTTTCCATAATCTACTCACTTCAACATAAATTTTTTTTTCCAAAATTTTACTACTTTGAGCTGAAGAGCCTTTGTTATTGTAGATCATCTCAAAAAGCCCATCTGTAGTATTATAGAAGGTATGGAGTTATTTCCGTAAGGCGGTGATTACCTTTTACTGTCGTCGATGGGAACGTAGGCTGTGGAATGCAGCCGCCTGCGGCATTATCCGCGAGAGTATGATTATACGAGCCGCCGCGCGGCTTTCTTCCACATAGCCGGCCCTTCTCATCCGCAACATTCCGGCCGCAAGTAATACATGCCCATTACCATCTTAGGACATTTCACGGCACTCATTCCTCTATCTATCTATCTACATACCTATTCAACCATTATTCTCTCCATAAAAAACACGTCATTTGGAAAATTCTTTGAATGAAATGGAAGGTCACTTCAGTTTAAATACGTTACGCCCATCTGGCGGATGTGCGTTTCCTTGGATATAGTTTCCGCTCGTCTATCACTCGGTTTATTTATAATGTTTTATGATGACAACCGTTGTTTGGATAGGCTGGCGGCGACCGACGTCGATAACTCATTCATATATGCTTTCATTAAGACTAGTCTCCCTCCCGATGCATTCATGAATGGTCGCTTGAAAAAAACCCATTTCGTACGTATGGATTTAAATAAGAGACGCTAGTAAGTCATTAAACAGATCAGTGTCTAGCGCGTAGTGGTGCGTAGGCGCTACAGGCGAGGCATTGGAATTCGAAAGCCGAGCGCCGACCACCCATAGGCATGAGAACATGGCCCCGTCCCCTTCCCCACGGTGCTCCGCGCGCCGGCGCCGCCTCTCGCCGCTCTCCCAAGTTAAGGCACAATGCTGAATTTCATTTGCTCTTTGCGCCGACCGCCATGGACCTTGCTCTCGAACCTTTTGTTTTATTTTCCTTGGTATCGTGTCTCACTTTTTATCCGATATGTAACATGTGTTCGGGCTTTGTGTTCGTAGTTCGTACCCACTGCCGAACACAGGGACCGGCTACGCTAAGCTAAGCTAATCTTTTTGCCTTAATTTTGTTTCTGGAACGTTTTGGAAATGTTACTAGGTAGATAGGCACTACATAATTAACAAAACATAATTATTTTCCTTATGACTGTTCCAGAATATCTACCGCAACATAATTAGAGTGCCAAAAATAAATGTTAAATTTTGACAGAGCTGATGCACCTATTATTACTCTTACTACTAAGCACCGTCCGCATTCCACACCGTCACTTTTTTATTCGGTACTGCTTAGACCCGCCCAGCAGTACTGCCACATTCCACAGGCCCTTTTTTACGCTGTGTGGTCGCGGTTTCCGCTGAAGACGGCAACGTCGCGTCTCAAATATGAATGAAATCCGGTCGGCAGTGAGCGGTGTGGCAACGCCGCACCAGACGTTCGCCTGATTGAGAATTACATCTCTCCCGCGTCGTCCCTTCGCTCTCCTTGCTTGTTTATCGTATCATGTAGACATGAATAAGTATATCAATAGAGATGTGTATGCCCCTTACTGTGCTCGTCACACTAAAATAGCAATTTGTCAACCGCGAATCATTCCATTCAATCCCACGTCGATTTAATTTGAACTCTTTGTACCTAAATAAATTTTACAGTAGGACTTATTTATCGTACTCAGTGTAAATAGGTAAAACTTACACTAGATAGAACCAGTCTACGTTAGCAGCCTGTCTTTAGCTTTATGTTGAAATACGACGTCCCTGAAAATGCTACAAATAAAAAGGGCGAGCCTAGCAACGACCCCGCACAGCTGTGCTTTACACCCCACGACGACGAATTTGAACCCTCTTAAAATTGTACACGCATGCGCTCAGGGGTAGTCATTGTAGCACGTAATCCACTATTGGGCACCGAATGAGTAGCCAACGATGCTTGGAACAAGTCGACCGCCATTTCTGTGTTGCGCTAAAAATCAAAATAGTTCAAATAGTGTGCTTTGTTGTATTGGCAATGGTTTTCTAGTGCCACGTGAATTGCCAGTGAGTGTATTGCAAATCTCTAACATGCCTATGTTAAGCGATCACAGGCTTAGAAATGGTAAATATTGATCGGTGTCTATTGCGGCCATTGCTGTTCGTAAAATGTTTCATGTTGTTCTTCTACTGTATTATTCAGAAATATTCTTGTATGTTATAATTCTCTGTATTGTATCATTCTGTGTATTGTATTAAAATACATAGCTTTAACTTTTATTTCATTACCTAATTGGAAT
The DNA here is from genome assembly GCA_018249155.1 of Panoquina ocola ocola. Classification (NCBI taxonomy): domain Eukaryota; kingdom Metazoa; phylum Arthropoda; class Insecta; order Lepidoptera; family Hesperiidae; genus Panoquina; species Panoquina ocola. Next base: position 6,086 of record DWKA01002023.1, read on the forward strand.
TTTAGATCTGCGTTATTAAAACTAGTGCAAGCGTTGACTTTTTATTGAAAATCAATTTGGGCTCATAATAAGTGGCTTCTCATAGAACATATGATCAGATAGTATACACTAGTCGGGATTCAAAAAAATTGATCGCGAGCATCGAGTGCATGCGCACTGAGTGCAACCGAGGGCGGCGTGGTGGGGCGAGAGGCTGCGGGAATGGAATGTGGATGACGCAGCCGAGCCGCCGCAAACTTGTTGTTATGTGAAACTGTTTTCGAACACACTTGCCGTCACTCGCCTTGTCCCACATCGATTTACCCGCAAACGTGGCAAACGTTGATTTGCGACATGGAAATGTTTTTTTATAGCAGTATGAGCGGTGGAAACGACAAAAATATTAATCTAATCAATCATTTAAAATACGTTCTATCTGAAGATTAAGTTCGATAATCGCGTTAAAGTACAAAATACTTTACAATCACTAATCGCACGTAATTGATGTGCTTAATGGAAACAAAAATGTTAAATGATAATTCAAAGTAATTTCTTCGACTATATTTCTGACATATCTTTTCTCTTTATTTCAGTGGCCGCAAACAACCCGACGTCTCCCTTAACTAATCAAATGGTGACCCAATTATTCAAGAGGCGACCGCTCGTCGGTCAGCTGGGGCTGACGACGGCCGGCTGCGAGAGCTCCGGGTCATCCGCTTCTTCCTCTGCATCCTCGCCTTCCGATGATAAGACCGACAACCGTGACACGTTCGGCTTCTACACCGAGGGGCCGGACATGCGACGCGAAGACGAGCGACTCAAAACATTCGAGAAATGGCCCGTATCCTTCTTGTCACCGCAACAACTCGCACGAAATGGCTTTTACTATCTGGGATGCGGGGACGAAGTGAGATGCGCCTTCTGCAAAGTAGAAATTATGCGCTGGGTCGAAGGTGACGATCCGGCAAGGGATCACCAGCGATGGGCTCCCCAATGTCCCTTTTTAAGGCAACAAGCTAGCGCTGGCAACGTGCCGTCGGAAACTCCAGCTTCGGACGGCCGCGACGAATGCGGAGTCCGAGCTCCTCCTACCGCTAACTCGGTGAGAATGCCCGGGCCGGTGCACCCGCGGTACGCCTCGGAAGCTGCTCGTCTGCGGACCTTCAGCGATTGGCCTCGTTGCATGGGCCAAAAGCCCGAAGAACTGGCGGAAGCCGGTTTCTTTTACACCGGCCAAGGGGACAAGACTAAATGTTTCTACTGCGATGGAGGCTTGAAAGACTGGGAGAACGACGACGTCCCGTGGGAACAGCACGCGCGTTGGTTCGACCGATGTGCTTACGTTCAGCTCGTGAAAGGACGAGACTACGTTCAGAAAGTTATTACGGAGGCTTGCGTGATCCGCGCGCCCAAGGAAAAGAACGACCAGCCCGCTCCCGCACCATCGGCGCCCGTCGCCAGTACCGTTCCGAGTGCAAAGAGTGAAAGTGTAGCGCCGGAGAATACATTAGAGGACTCTAAACTGTGTAAGATTTGTTACGTGGAGGAGCGCAACGTTTGTTTCGTGCCGTGCGGTCACGTGGTGGCGTGCGCGAAGTGCGCGCTGGCCACCGACAAGTGCCCCATGTGCAGGAGGACGTTCCAAAATGCAGTGAGGTTGTACTTTTCGTGAGCGGAGCCCTGCGACGGACTCGATACTAGTCAAATCACCGGACAGCCCTAGTGCGTGCTGAAACCACGTTCCGTGTTGACCGCTTTAGCTGTGATTTAACATATATGTAATAATATATTTAAATATGAAGCGGTGGGCGATTCCACGACTCCGGTCGAACCCGAGTTTGTCGAAGGAGGTTAATTGTAGATGTTAAATGATTTTAAATTATTTATTGTTTAAAAATATAAATGACATTCTGTACATAATCAATTGTAAATATTAGCTTATCATTTTGTCCCACCGACAGAAATGAGAAAATATCACGACTACATTAGTTCAACAACAATTTAGAACTGATTCAAACATTTAGTTGTTGTCTTAAGTTGATTTGTAAGAATTGTAACTATTATTATTTCCAGAATAATTTATAATTGAATACAGAATTTAATTAGAATATTTGAAGTGTGTACTTCATTCAATTGCAATACAATCCAAAATCTTGTCCATAAAAGTGCATTTAGTGGAATAATGACTACATGTGTGATTGTTCCTGTAAATATTTTATTTTGACAATAATAAATAATTTACAGCATTTCATGATTCTTTGTTGAATATAAAACTTAAAACATTTGACAATTAGTTTATAATGTATAGCACTTTTCTTCAATATAGCATGTTGTTTTCTTATTAGATGTGATATAGATTAGATTTCTTTCCATTTTAGTATGTACCTAACCTATCCTGTTTTCTTGTCAAGAATTATGAAATGTTGTTGATTAGAAATTATTAGGTAGACATTATGATAAGCGCAAAAAAAATCTGGTAAAAATTTAGCTACGAAATTCCACTTTCCACAGTAGAAGAGGCGTATTTGATTAAAAAATAATTATGTTGAGTTGATTCACAAAGTAAACAAGTCATTGTGAATAAACATACGTAAATATGAATGGACTAGTATCATTATAACTACAATATGAGTCACCGCTTCCTGGTAACTAGTAATTTTTAATAGTAATAATATTACATCATATTCATTGTGATAAATAACATTACTATTTAATAAATTCTAAATATGTCAGGGGTCCGCTAATGTATGTTTATTTGTTAGGACATTTATTGATAGCATGTGAATTTACTTTCTTATTATTAATTCCTAAGCACTGAGTAGAGTATTTCCTTTTTACATTAGAACATCTCAAGCCAAAGTCATGTTGGAAAGCTGGGAGGATAGAATGGTAAAATCCTTTATAAAACCATGTGATAATGTTTTATTAATGTAAAACTCGCGTATACAAGGCGAAGGGTGTCAACATTCAAAATCAATCTATTCAAGTATTGTAAAAGGCTGTGTGCTGGATTTTATTTTATGAATCGACTTCAAAAAGGAAGGAGGTTATCATGAACAGGTCATATCATCTCACTTTCCATGCAACTAATATTATCAACTCTAATTTTACCTTTCTAATAATATCACTGAAAAAATAATTATTAAGAGAATTTATAAGTCTATTTGTTTTTGTATTTCATCCTGTTGATGTTATTAATAAAGATAAAAATGTTGAATAAATAAGTTGGGTTTTATTTTAGGAATACCTTTAATAGTATAATGCACATTAAGTAGCGTCACCTAAAAGTTGAAGTTCTACTTATTGTCTTGACCCAGTCACTACAAGTACCTTATGACGGTACTGAATTATACTAACCTATTATGGCTTAATGATAAGCAGGACTGACAAATACAATATAGTTATTAGCGGTATTAACCTACTGACATTTAGGTTAATTCGCAGGAAATTAGGACACTTATCTGCATTTTACAACGTGCTGCAGTGTACACGTAAGCCAGTTACCATATTTTTATAGTTTAAACCAATTCACAACGAAATTTCAAGTAGTAATTAAATAAATTTATAGTAGAGTGTAATTGTAAGTGTACTCATCAAACCACCTTAGATTTGTCAATGCAGTCGGTGTATTTGAATCGCAACGGCAGTAGGTATATAAGTATAGTTCCCTTTACTACGTACGCGTGCGAATACGTTATAAGCGTACGAGTAACGTGAGTACTGCAAAAAAGCGAAAGCCCCTGATCTTTAGAAAATGACGCCCAATTACAATGGCGCTACGTGAGGGTCGGAAAAAGGCTTGCGCACATGAATAAGTAAAGTGTTCTTTTTCAAAGACTTCTTTAGACACGCTACTTGCACGAGGCGTGATTTTCCTAGGGCAATATTCATAAGTTTCTTTTTGCTTTGTGTTCGCACAATATACAACCATAGGTTAGCCAAGATACCTGCCTATTCACTACTATTATATACTAATTCGCTGTTAAACGGGTTCCTATCCTATTCTTGATTGTAAAGATTTATAGATTCGAATAAATGTGAGGTATGACTGGCTATAACGCTAAAACTTCGCTGCATAAGTGACGCTAAGCCATCAATAAGTAACGTACAATTTGAATGTAAATAAACTTAGGTACCAACAATGAAATCATTCCTAATGCTCTTTGTGAGAAAATACTCGGGGAGTTATTGATCTACTTTAGAAAAGTAAAATTTAATTATGTTGGAGATAAAAAAAATTAAAAACAAGTTTTTATTACATAAGTTTATTAAACTGGAATGGACATAATCATTACAACGCCATGAGTGATTTCACGTATTTACTGTTTTGACGGATAAGATCTTGTTTTAAATTATTTATTTCCTTCACCAATTCTTCATCTGAAGTGATAGTTTCTTGTAGTTTTTTGCATTTTTTGAGGAATTCTATAATAATCTGTTGTCCCTCGGATGTTTCGTGCGATTTCTCTGCAGTATCGACATCGAATAGGTTTGTTTCTAATTGCGCCTGTTTTTCCTCAGCATACTGAAACATCAACATGAAATAATTTACCTGTATTTGTTTCAAACATTGCTTATAATTTACATAGATTTAAAATTTAAATGTTATATGAAGATTACAAATCAATGTACAACAGCCTCCATTATCTAGTTTCCTCACTTTTACACAATACAATCAAAACTACTTTTAAATAAAACACAATGACATTCTAGAAAATTACAAGTACCCCTCTCCCCTTCAAAATAATCTCACTCTGTCTAACAATTATATCAGACCACATAGAATACTCAAACTGCTGCTACCTACTAAACATAAATAATTGAATATCACCTTAAAAAATATACCTCAATAATAGAATCCGGTAGATCAGCTAACTTAGCCACATGTAGTCCTAAAGAGTGAGTGGCAGGTCCCGGCGCGATCTTGTGTAACAGTAGCAACTGGTTGTCGACTACCGACGCTTCGGCATGCGAGTTTACTATTACACCAGGATGCAATCCTGGTAGCCGAGTCAACTCGTGGTAATGAGTCGCGAATAAACAGAAGCATTTGCTATCTATTGCTAGTTTTCTGAAAATTTTGGTTATTTACAGTCATCGGAAAGGTACTTGGTAAGAATCTGAAAGTGACATGGTCTAAGATCCCGTAATAACATCGATCTGCACCGAGCTGGTTAATGGATGAAAAATATATTTTTATAAATAAAATATGTCAATAAATATATTGCAATAGGGTTGCCAAAAAAATTTCAGTCCAG
>DWKA01002024.1:0-11322 GCA_018249155.1 Panoquina ocola ocola
AACGCTACCGAACCCGTCGTACCTAGAGTCGCACATACCTGCGGGTAGAAATATAAGATAACTAACGGCCCGTCGTCGCTTCGCTTCGGGAAAAATTCTCCTATTTATCGGGTGATGTTATTAGCCTATAACCTTCCTTGATAAATGGGCTATCTGACACTGAAAGAATTTTCCAAATCTGACCAGTAGGTCCTGAGGATTAGCGCGTTCAAGCAAACAAGCTAAGCTTTATAATAATATTAGCATAGATTGAGGTTTGCTTAGTTTTATGTACCTACTTACAATCGACAGCATGGCTAACACCTACATAGGTATCTATTTATTATTTTATTCTCTTAAGTTGATATTTTTGAAGTCGATTCTACGATCAAAAATATTTTTTCGGTACGAATCCATAAGTTTCCTAAAGTTGCTTGTCTCTTGAAAACATAATATTCAGTCACAGTACAGCCCATAATAGTTGTCCCACTGTTGGGCTCGGGTCTCCTCTCATAATATAAGGGGTACAAGCCATAGTCCACCACGCTGGCCAAATGTACTTGGCAGACTTCACACATCTTTGAGAAGATTATGGAGAACTCTCAGATGTGCAGGTTTTCTTATAATGTATATTATTCTATCATTTATATATATAAGCAGATAGTATTAACGTGTGCCGCTTCAACTTATTAGCTTCATCCTTATACACTAACGAGAATAATGAGCAATCTTAAACGACATTAATTGCACGATGCGATCGCATACTTCTCGTAAACACTATATTATCGTGAAAGCACAACTCAAAGGTTCTTAGTTCTTACAGTTAAAATTTCAACATACAAATGATTGTATTTTCCTAAAAGATATTTAATCCAAATCAAAAACATTATCAAAACAAAGTTTAGTTTAACATAGGGTATGTTAAGCGTCCCTTAAAAGAGGCTATGTTTTAAAATTTGACTTAAGCATAATTTTATTAATACAATACTATTTCATATTAAAAGCATCATTAACAGAAGATTTGTAATGACTCGCAGCTGCGTACAGCTCAGACCCTCGGGGCCAATTAGACGCGGCGAAGCTTAAGATGATAGAGCTCGCCATCTATGTAAATTGCTTGGAAACATTGTCAAGGGATTTATAGTTATTTTCATTTTCCACTGTAAATAAGATTGTAGTTCATTGTTAGTTATAGCTGTCAACTGTCACACGCTAATTTTTTAGTAATAGGGCTTTGTATTGCGATTTTTTTTGTAGTCTATTCGAAATTCAAAAATAATTCACAATTCAAAATTCTTTAATCATGTAGATGTCATTGATACACTTATGCATATTTTTTTTATTCTACCACCATTTTGGAAACGTGCATTGTTAAAGAGAAAAAGAAATGGTTAAAGAAACATTGCTTAATGTTATTTTGGTAAAATTTGAGCTGTGGAGTTGTTTTCGCCATTTCTTCTCCTCTACAAAGTAATTTTCTGAAATTGTGGTTGAATAAAAAAATATATGCATATTAAGTGTATCAATACTTTTATACCATTAAATGGTTTTAAATTAAAATTTTTATTACCTATGTTTTTTCGATAATATTTTTAAATTATTTGAAAATGAATTTTGATACAATATTTGAAAAATATTTAATAATATTTCGCCTGCTTTGAAGTTGATAAAACTTTTAAATTGCTAACAAAATTTAAAGTCATAGTAGTAATAGTGAATTATTACGACAATATTTCTAACAAGAACAGTAAAGTCCCACTGGGATCAATCTGTTGGGCGGACAGCATAATAACTTATAAGCGGATAGAATTCTATGCAAATTGGTTTGAGACTGTGCTTACAAATTAATAAGTATTTTTATTCAGTTTCATTAAATTCCTTTTTATAAAGACAATGTTTTTATCGTTTATTTATACAAAGAGATTTATTGGTATTTATTTATTTTATAACATTCAATAACTGAATCACGCTAGGCGGGAGAAATTTATGAAATCGTGAAATATAATTATTTTGTCGTCAATATTATATGTTGATTTATATTGCTATGTTTTTGTTAGTGTTTTTAAAAGCTGATATTTTATTTTGAATGTATCCCTACTAATAAAGTAGGTATGTATGTTTGATTCAATTTTGCGCTTTATTATAACTACTCCTTATCCTACGAAGTAGTAATTTAACTTTCAGGGTTGGCTGCAGACGAGGAAACTAAGAATTTCTAAAGAGAGCCTAGTCATAAATAAATGAAGCTTTTTACAGCGGCGATAGATGGCATTAGTAGGAAAAAAATACAAAATAATTATTTCGAGTAAAAAAAAATATATTAAAAACAATAAAACACAACTAAAATAAATTAAAGTATCCAAACGTTGAAAAGTTTCACTTTAATTTTTTTTTATGTAAAAAAGGTAGCAAATGAGCTGACAGTGTCACCGTCCCCTGCCGCCCGTGGACACCTGTGACTAACTCCGGATAGGACACAACATGCATATAACCTGTTTTTTTCTCTACTATTTGAAAAGGCCAATAAAAGGTACTCACCCAGAAAGGCACGAGACCTTTGGCCTTATCGCTGATAATGGCCTCTTCGAGCTGAGGGCCACGCATGCATTGCTTGTCGTCCGACTCGATGTACCGCATTCTGACCAGACCTGAACGGAAAAAAAAGGAAAAGATGAAAATTATTTCAAGGATCAAACAAGTATTTCTGGTAGAACAACAGATAGGGAGGTAGAGGTTATACACACAAATATCGTTACATAGGCATTATAAAACAAAGTCCATTGCCACGTCTGTCTGTTCGCCATAGTCTTAAAAACTACCGTACAGAATTTCATGCAATTTTCACTAATATAATAAACTCTTAAGTGATTCATGAGGAATATCCTTGATTATAACAAAACAATGCATTTTATATACCAACTAGTGGCCCGCCCTCGCTTCGCTTCGGGAAAACTTCTCCTATTCATCTTAGCCTGATGTTATATAGCCTATAGCCTTCCTCGATAAAAGGGCTATCTAACACTGAAAGAATTGTTCAAATCGGACCAGTAGTTCCTGAGATTAGCGCGTTACATCAAACAAACAAACAAACAAACTCTTCAGCTTTATAATATTAGTATAGATTCTATTTCTTTGCTTTTATGTTTTGTTTTTTCCTACTCTTTGAAGCTCGGAAATGCTTAGGAACATTTACTACCGCAGCTCACACATAGCTCAACCATCTAGAGTGTAGACCACGCTTAATGATTCTTAACTTAATCGGTTACATACGACCGACACAAATCGTACGGCTAAAGTTAAAATAAAATGAACAAAGTTACAAGATCAGGCACTCTTTATCAATTCATAAGTGTAGTAAATTAATATCTTAGTCCACCGGATATGAAATGCAAGTGCAAGTATTAATATCATACTTGATAGGTAATGTATTACGCACAGTGACGCTAAGAAACAGACAGATAAAATTTTAGTTTTTATAGTTACATCTGGACGCATCAAGATTAAATAATATTCCTGTGCCTCCAGAATTATTGGCTGTCAATGCATTTTATTAATATAAATTGTATGAGATTTCTTTGCGTAGATCTATTTCAACCCGATATCTAGTATTATGCAACTTTTTTAATAAAAAGCTCCCGAAAAGGATTCAAAAAAAGTCGTTTGATTACCGTTTGTTCTTTGTTTGGTGATCTGTGACGATTAATTTCGACTAATTTTAGTTTACCTATAAAAGTAACTGTACATTGTTTTAAGTAATATAATTAAAATAAAATTATTTTGCTCTGAAATAATAATAATTTGATAAATAAATAAAACAAAAAAACATTATAAGCAAACGTTAGCTCTACTGGCATTGTCTAAAAATATTCCAAATAACTAGTGCTGTAACAGAGACTAAGTATCGTTCTAGCACTACACGTAGGCTTCTGCTAAAGCCTTAATGGCCTGTAATGACAGATTTATACAGAAACTCTAAGTATTCCCCTGAGGATGACGACGGCATCTATTTACACCGCTTACGGCGCTTTGCCACCGCTCTGACAGAGCATTAGGCCAATTACTCATGTGAGAATACTGGTATTACGTTTGTGCTTTCTTCGAGATTTTTTTGTGAGTTTTGTACTCCAAGTAATTCAAAATTTTTTCGAACAATTTATATTATTCTCAATTTTACGGTACAAAATGCATATTCGTAAACAACTCCAAGGACTGTGTTACGGCCATTTGCGTCGACCTTTCAACATGGAGGAAGTACCTACACAACACTTTGTTTACAAAAATAAATATAATTGTCTTAAATAAATATTACATAATCTTTGTTTGACTGTCAACGCAATGCTGAGTGTTATGGCTATCCATAGATAGCAACTACTGCTTAGCGTCAAAAGAGATACCATAAGTGAAAAGTTGATACCTATGGAAAACAAAACACTCATAATACATCCCTAAACCTCCGCAAAATTGAAACTGAATTGAACAAATTGAACACTTACATACATACATAAATGTAACTAAATCTCAGTAACTGATTTACGCCGCTTCACTAGTAACAGACGCTAATTGAAAAAAATCGCATCGACATCGCAACTAGAAAACGCCACATTACTCTGTTTAAAGATCAAAGAAGTCGCAGCCATTACTCTGTGAGTGTTTAATGCGTGTAATCAGCCCTTGATTGGCTTGAATTAATCGCAGCGCATGCGTGACCGTTTCCATCCGAGTCACTCTTCGTGATGCTGCGTTTATGAGAAATTCGCCCAGAGTCCACTGTAAATTAAAAATAATGGCATAATTAAAACTTACATCTCTCTCGGCGAGCTTAAAAATATCAATTTCGCTCTTATAATGCCGTTTCAATTGCACGTATTAGTTATAAGCATTTGCATATTAATGAGTTAATAATAATGTTGCTTCTTGTTTCGTTATACTTTGATTAACATTTTATTATAAAGAGATCTTTGAACTTCAGGGAAATTTGGGATCGTTTAAAATATTTGGTGTAAGTTTATGTAACAAAATAATGAAACAAAAATGTCACTTAAAAGATAACATTACTGAGTATTCCAGTGTGTTATTGTGATTTAAATAAAAGCGTAGGTACTTACTGATAATAATTATGTTATTACAATATTTTAAATTAAAAGGTACCTGATCAAAATTACATATTCTAATAAAGTTGTATAACCAGAACTCTACAGCTACCGTTATGGGTAGCTCCCATGCATATGCCTCCCATATTATATCCGCCATAAAACAACAGTTCATCAAATTCTTGTACCCGTCAAGAGCCGCATCTATTAAAATTCGTTAACAACACTTAACAGGCGGAGTCGAATCGTTCTCTTAACGTGTAGTAATAAATCCATTAGAATGATGGCGGTAGGTGGCGGTAGGCAGAAGATCCAATTCGTCACCGCCATTACGAAGATCACAGCTACCAACGGACCACCGGAAAGATTTCCTACCCACAATTCAATTATACACACATAATCTACGCTCATTTCGTTACATAGAGATGGTAATATCATTACCGGATTTTTAGGGAAAATTGCATTTGTAATCTAAAAAAACTGTTAATAACATTGTTATTTTAGGAATAAATTTATTTTATTTCGATATTATAAAGTTGAAATTACCTGATCTTACGCGAGTAGTTACTGCGGTACGGCTTATTCGTTCCGTTCATGGGTACGTTATTTAAAATCGATACCATATTGCTACTAGAATTGATAATGAACGGTTACAAAACAATTTTTAATAAATTCCCGGTTGAAATTATCTAATTCGTTACCCGACTACTGAATTAAGCGCCTGAGATGAATCACAGAACCACATTTAGTATGGTTGGGTCCAAGCGGACAAAGTTACTTAATGACAAATGCTATTATGACCATTATCAATGGATACACTTCGTTTAGTAATTAAGACATTAGAAATTCTTACTAGATGTATTGTCTGTAATTTTTCTTCTTGTTTTAGTTACAAATGCTTACTAAGATACATAATATATCTCTAACTTTTATTCTTCTTTTAGTTACAAATGTTCATCTAATTTGCACCTGCTTTAAGACTCTTTTTCTTTGTATACCTAATTACATCAATATAACAAGTTTTCCTTTCTAAATTATTGGTTGTTGAAATCTTAGCATTTACACATTGTATTTCTGTACGATTCTTTTAAGAGAATTAAAAGTACTGATTTATAGTAAATACTAAAAGAAAGGTAAGAGTCTATTTGTAAATGCATACAGGAATGTTTTCCGTAGCAGTTCATATAGCTTCTTGTTTTAAAAAATATGTAATATCACCTAGTCTAAATGTTTCAGTACTTCTAAACTAAATTAAAAAAAAAAAAACAAATATTTCGATAAGTATGCTGTTAAATAATACCTTTCATAGAAAATTAATACCCATAGTTTAGGTAGATTGTCATATTGAACAACATTATAAGTATTTATGTGAGATATACTGAAGTACGTCATAAAAGTTGTTCTATTTTAACAAAAAAAGAGGTAGGTAATACATAGATGCGTTGCGTGCTAGTTAATATTAGATTAAGATGTTAGAGGCAAGCTGCACTGGTAGATGAATAGGAGCGATGCGTCATGAACTTAAATTGTAGCTTAGAATAATGTTTTGAGATCTGTGCAATGTGTATTCTCGATGTGCATTTTTTATACAAGTTATACAATAAATAAAGTAATACATTAATATTAGATATACATTAAGCAGATGTTTTCTGTAGTTTATTTGTCAACGAATTTTCCGAAAGATGATTCGAATGATTCGAAGCCGCGTTGATGATTTTTAGGAGACAACTATTGTGTAACTTTGTCTCTTGCTGCTACATACTAATACTGCTACTTAGATTTTCTTAAGTATTTAAATACGACTAATACATATTATTTTCACTACCTACTACAAGTATAATTCATTGCTTTGTATATATATACATAAAATTCGACGCATCAAACAAAGTAATCTCAAATTACATTCAACTTCGTTCAATTTTCTTTGTTTCTTAAAAGCCGCGAACTTTTTGTTAATTTGCTAAAGAACCTTGGTTCGGGTTGTAATCGAACGTTATTAGCTTGTGATGGTGCCAACTGATGTGCAGTGTATAGTTTGGGTTGCGTGCAAGAATCGCATAAAGGTGGCGCTGCGTGCGGCAGTCGCTATACACCGGAACTACGCGGCTACGCACTTGCTATAAGCTCGCATTATAATATCTCAATCGTTATTTTTTATTGGCATGGAATTAGCAAGCCATTAGTTCTTCTTATGTTAGGCCACGGCACGTTATAACTTTTAGGGTACAAGAAACCTTTCATCAAAGACCACCCGTACTCGTGAGGCATCTTAAGGATATATTGTTCCACTATTGGGCTCTCTTCCTACAGTGTGAGGAGTAAAAACTGAAGAGTGATAAGTCACAGCTAGCTAAGCTATCTAAACGGAGAGGGCCATATCATTCTTCACAAGTTATGCTTTACAATTATAAAAGCGCTTTAATTTCATAAACGAATAAATTACTTAATTGTATACCCCAATCCCCATGCATGTATGTAACTTCATAAATCCTGATCTCAACTGAATGAAACGAAGCAAATATAAATTTATCCGAAACAGGATTTTCCGGCGCGAGCCGTCCTTAAATTTAAAATTCTTACCCAAATACTACAGCTGTTTCAGTTCACTAACGACGACTCGTGCCTTACCGCATATTTCTCATTATCATCTGTGCAGTCACACAGAAAATTGATGCGGTCAAAATAAGCCAATGACCTGTTACTTAGAAATTGAAATATTTCAATGTCAATAGCACTGAACTTACAATTGGCACGCGAGCTTATTGCCGAGTAAAGGGGGGGAGCACAAATAATTTTGAGCTTTAATGACATTATATTAAAGACGGCGGGGTGACGTGTGACGTCAGGAATCTCGGCAATGAACTTGCGCGCGAACTATACCTATCCTGTTGTAATTCAATCATAGATGGCTTGCAATTACATTTGCGGTTGGTAAGTGCAAAAGCGCCTCATTCGATGAAGCACGAAATACAAGTAACAAAGCTTTAAGGATAAATTTATGTACAGAAAAATAAATTTAAACGTTTATTGCGCCTATAACAACACCGTGCGCGTTTGTTACATTGTAAATTCAAAGTTTTTTTTTCTTAAAACGATCACGAGTACTAACCAAAAAAGGAACATTTCATAAGCTTAAGGTTTATGGTACAACGAGGTAGATAACGCTATCTTTGTTTGAGTAAAAGGCCTGGGATCTGAATTAGTAAATTCTGTCCACTATCTCAACGTAGCTAAATGGCATCTCATTATAGAATTTAAAATTCAGGCACATTTATAAATTAAATTAACTGAATCGAGTAACGACGAGGCGCTACCTTTTTAAGGCGAGCATTAACAAATTACACCGGGACAGATATTTTTGTAATGTTACTTGTTTGTGAATGGTTTTATCCGTCGTGATCAATTTATCGGTTCGTTAGCGACTGATAAATGCGGCCTGATTCTATGATTACACAGTGCTTTATCATGATAATAGCTTTGATTAGCACTGTGAGAATGTCCTAGTGGATTATTGACCCATTCGAGTGTATGTGGGAATAATTTTCGATGTTAATGCGAGCGAATTCAAATGAGGCGGTACGGTTACGGAGAAGCTTCGTACGCTACGATTATTTCATATCAGATATTGGCCGGTAATCAGTCATTTCATCGCAAACGGACAGACTTCTGGGCGTTGCTGGTCCTAATGACCGGCTACCAACGCGTTAGCGTTTAATGCCCCTTTAAATACCATAGCGGCTTCATGCTACACTCGGTATACTGGCGAAATGCTTATTGCAAATTTCGGTTTGCACACTAAATAAGCACTAACGCAGATATTAGCCGTGAAGAACACATTGATTGGCGGTTTTTAGTCGGAAGCGTGTATGACACGATTTACGAAATGAAATTTGGTTACGGAAATTTTGGAACACAGGTGAAGATTACGACCGGCAGATGTTGTGTTACTAATTTAGTTATTAATTATTCCCTTTATTATTTTGTTTTTATGTTTTTGGTTTATATAAATAAAGCTATAAACTTGGAAGAAAATATGAAAGATTTTTTATGTACTTTACACGAGAAGTCTATAGTTAAGCTGAGAGCAGCCGACAGGCTTGCTTTATGGTTTCGATATGCTAAAAATGCACCTTGTTTGCTCGTTGTCAACTTTGTATTTTAATTTTAAAATTATATCCACTTATATGGCACGATGATTACTGCATTGAATTTTATTTTTACTCTATTGGTTGCCTGTTTTTTGCGTTTATTGTACCCAAGTAATTTGAATGTTAAATCGATACTCACTTACTTGTTACTGGTCGTAATGTTAGGTACAGGTGCGTTTTACATAACTGTAGAATCTGCCAGTATGTTATTGTGATTAAGCCGGCCGTTTAAATCGGTTTTGATTTCGGGGAAACAGGTGTGACATGGTTTATAACTTATTGAATATAAATTAACTTTGACTACGTAACAACATGGTACTTTAAGATAAGATCTCACTCGCCGTTTTAACACGCTCTTTGTCTATGTATATGTATATTGACAGCTTTTAAATTGATATATTAAGTAAATGATGCATTTTAACCCTACTTTTATCTCGTATTTGCGTTGATATGCAGTATTTATTTGTGTTAGGACGAGAATATTTTGATCTTTCTCGCAAACTACTATGTAGTTTCTTTTCAATATGTAACGAGGACTCTTCCACCTAACGTAAGAAGATATCACTTGTACAATAACAGTTTTTCGTTGTAAATAGGTAGTATGCGTGTCTTTGATGCACAATACATTATACTCGTATTGTATTATATTGTACGTTCAGTGCTTGCTAGTGTTGTGACGTGAGTTCTACAAGAACTGTCAGATTCCTTGTTAGTTTCCATCATGTATCCGCATGTCATCGGGGGCCATGGGAAGTGATTCAGTCGATAAGTTGCATAATGACGAGGCTGTCCTGGTTGTGACAGTGTCGGACCACCGGGGGCGAGACGGTTTTTTGAATCCACCTTCATTAGAGCGAAACTGAGTGACATGACTCGAGGACGACAGGATTTCTCGGTCCGGGTAAATTTTATGGCGATCTGAAAAACTTAATTAACGCTCTTAATGCCTTTGTGGTAACAGTTTAAGAATATCGCGTTCTGAATTCGAATAATATTTGTTAAGGTTATGATACGAGTAAGCTTTGTGAATTCGTTGTTTTTGCTTGTGCGTGTTAGATAACATTACAGTTTGTCATAGCTCTGATTTTTGTTTCAAATTAAAGTTGTATTTTATTTTTTTATAGCAAATCTACTTTAACATAATATATTGTGAGATTAGATTGAAGTCTAGAAGTATGATAATAGCGTTATAATAATGATGATTTAGCTCTTATTCTATAGGCACTTCGTAAAAAATAATCTCGATTGTAATGTTTGATTTTCATTTAACTTTATTGATTACACTGTATAAATGATCCACGATTGTTACTTTTCAATGAATGTCGCTCACAATGTACCTACTGCTTATAAAATTAAGCATTGTTGCCCTCACTCTCTATTTATATCTTATTGATATACGCCTTACACTCGTACATCGATCACTTGACAGCTGTATTACTAAAGAGCTTTGATAAAATAAAGTCGGTATGGCATGAATGTTAATGTAATCTACTGAACATTATGTAAGGTCAGTAATGTAGCCAGTATCGCCGATAGAAATTTCTTCCGCTTATTGATAACTTATAAAATCTGCTGTCACTCACCACCTGGTTAGGGCAACGAACTTCATTGTTGAATTATTCCAAGGCAAGCCAAGTTTCCATATAACGTTACGGGCTTATCGTGGAATGTGTAATTCATTCAAAAGTTCGAGTTCAGAGCGAATGGGATGAGCAAGTTATGAGATGTCGTCCAGCATCGCAAGTGTTTTGTGTTTACATTTTAATAAGGCGTTACAGCGAAATATTTTAGCCCTTTGTTTTTTGCGTACTCAAAGATTTTATATGCGGAGAAACAGTGAGATCGAACAGCAGTGGGGCGCATTGTGGAATACGTCATAAATAAATAATCTTTATAAATGCTGTGTAGTATAGTAGTGTATGCGTATAATCAATTGGGTAGTTCTTTAATTCTTTTCGTGCGTACAATTTTTTTACGCTCTAAAGAAACGTAGCATCTTGCCTCATAACTGTGTGTTGAAAATAAAAAATTAAAGGAAATCTTGTAACTTGATTTGTTATACAAATCTTATTCTTTTTCCTATTTAGGCCGATGATCAACATCAC
>DWKA01002025.1:0-11322 GCA_018249155.1 Panoquina ocola ocola
CACCCCCAAGGGGATAAAATAGGGGATGAAAGTTAATACTCTTAACGCGAGCGAAGCCGCGAGCAAAAGCTAGTTGTGTACATGTGGTAGGTACTTGGACAACATTTATTTTTTACTATAAATAAACATTAAACATAGAGAGGAGAATTTTAATCTACGAGTATAACCCCGATAAAAGAAATGTTATGCTCATTGTAGGATTGGAAACAAGTAAATCTATACATACATAATTTATTAGTTACTTTAGCAGGTATTTACAAAAACATTTGTATATAATTACTATATTTTTTCCAAAGCGAAGTGAGAGCGGGAAGTTTTGAGTGATAGGTAGATCTACAACAAATAGTTATACCTACGTTCGAGTTAGTGGATGTGCTTATAAGTCTTATGTGTAAAAGAAAGCTAAGGATCAGGACTGTAGTAACGGATTATGGACATAGATCCTACCACGATCAATGGCCGGCCGTGGCTAGAATACGTAATGCCGACCTTGCTAACTGTGTCAGCGAACGGCTGCCTCGGAATTCGATCAGTGAAAATATAAACACTGACTCTTAGATTATTATCTTATAATTTGCACAGGTAAATAATGATATGAACGAATGAATGATGATGAAGCAGTGATAGCCCAGTGGTTTGAACGTTGGTCTCCCGAACGGGAGGTCGTGCGTTTAAATCCTGCACGCACCACTAATTTTCTATAAGTTATGTGCGTATTACTACTTAATTATCACTTGATTAGGTGAAGAAAAATATGAGTTCTTCGTACTGTTCTCAAAGGTGTGTTAAGTCTGTCTGAACATCTACGAGTGTATTGAACTAGTTGGTGAAACTATCATCGATAGAACCTGTGATAAATTCAGTTACTCCATACAGCGACGTTATTGCTGATAAAGATTCATAACTAATAACAAAATTTATTATCTATAGTTTAGTATTACCAATTAAGATTGAGATAACATTGAATAAAGAATTGACTACGAGTTTATTACGAGCAGATTAATATCTCAACTAATTAAATTGAGAACAAATAGATTTATGATTTTGAAAATTAAATCATAATTTTGTTATGACATAACAAAATGTATGTAAAATTTAAAAAAATATTGTAACTTATTATTTCGATTAATATGCTATATTTTGCCTTCATTTTATTAATAATAAAAATTATACCTAATATCAAAGTAATGCACTATGATACCTGTTTCATTAATTTCAAGTAAAACAGGAAAAGTAATAGGAAGGTGTATTGCAGCACTTGCAGCGTCGGTGACAACAGTGACATCTCAATGTCACCGCGTCACGCTCGCCGCGGCGCCGGCGTGACCGTCTCAATTATTAGTAATCATCCAGTTTTCTCTTCATTAACTATTTTTAGACTAGTAATCTGCTATCTAGCTAGTGGTAGAGTAGTATATATACTATTGTATATAGTACCTATCTAATATGTTTACAACGGGAAACATGGATTATAATAATGTTATTATTATCTTAAGTGGTTAAATGCACTTTAAATCTATGCTATTATTATAAAGCCGAAGAGTTTGTTTGTTTGCTTGAACGCGCTGATCTCAGGAACTATTGGACTCAGGAACAGAATCCGATTTGAAAAATTCTTAGATAACCCATTTATCAAGGAAGGCTATAATTATAACATGACGCTAAGATGCATAGGAGAATTTTTCCCGAAGCGAAGACAGGCCGCTAGTAGGTTATAAACATTTTAGCACTTTTTTCGTGTAGTTTTTTTTGGTAATACATAAATTAGAATTATGTGTAGGTAGTGTCTGTTTGTTAGCATGAAGTGGCTGTATTAAAAAGTTCACGGAGAACACCCTTGACCGGCAACGAACGGACGCACAGACACGCCTACTTAACACTATTTGACACGATGTTCGTGTCCATTACTAACGAAGAGAGAACATTCTAAAATGAAATTGCCAATTGTTTTTTTTAACAATTTAAAATTGATTACACCTGGCTTCGCAACAATAAGCTGGACTATAATTCTATCACCTGCACCGTGAATTAATATTTGATTTTCGTATAATTGAAATCAGTTTCGCTTTCATCTCATTTCACGGATTAGGTTACACATTTTAGTAGAAAATTATAATGTTGCGATACAGAACAGAAGGCTTCTGATGCTTAACATTTCCCAATAGAAAAAAAACTTGATTAATGGATTGCATTTATAAAACATTTAGCGATTTCTGTGAGGAGCTTTGAAGGTTGTGTAAGCTGTAGGAATCTTCAGTAATTTCACAACGATCCATTAATTGGTATTGCGAAATTAAATACTTGTCTGCCTTCCGATCTTTGCAATCTTATTGAAATCTTGCAACCGATTTGCTTTGCTTCTGAGATGATAAAAATGTTAACATGACACAAACTCGTTATTCTGTGGTCGAGTGCAATGATCCCAAACACAGAACAATTTTTTATATGATTTTGAGTAGATTGCATTTAGTACAGTGATTTAAGAACAAGGTTTATGCACATATGTATTATAGAGATAAGATAAATATGAAAATTTTATTAAACCTCTGATAAAATTGAGCAAAATTTATTTCGGGTGAAGATGTACAGGTACCGCGCTTTTACCGTTCTATTATACCTACATATGTATAGCTAGAGACATAAACGCAGCTACATATGTAAATACATTTATATTAGACAAGGCTTTTGGTAATTAAACATACAATAACTTAACTTAAATACTGTAATATTCTTTAGGACCTTGTCTCAAAAAGTATTTAGAAGTGTCATTAGCTAGGTCCTTACAAACTTCAGTATGTTCAATGTGAGCTGACAAAAAACAAAATGCAGTGTTACTAAACTCATTTGTCATAATAAGTTGTGGTCCGCTAATTATTTTACTAGTCACAATAGCTCGCTTGCAAGGCCTCGTACTTAACTCTATGCATTAAGTTTTAAAATAAATGTATAGTTTTTTATGGAGAAACCTCGTTTTAATCGCGCATCGGAGCTGCCAGACTCATTTATGTTTGAAGTGAAATTTATTTAGCACCGACGGGAATAATATCTCGCCGTGACATACGACAAATACGATAGATGGCGTTAGTAGGATGTACATACAAAATAATTATTATGAATTTAAAAACATGTCAAATAGAATAAAATGCATACATATAAATTTAAATTTAAGAATCAAGCGTTTAAAAGTTAAAATTTTTGCGCACAACGTGCAAACAACCCGTTTCTTTATCACGAGATATTAAATAACCTTTCAACTCTCGGCAAGCAGAATTAAGCAGGTAGAAAATAACATTACGCGCGAGTTAAATTTGTATAATTGAAAGGGTCGCATGTTTATCTCACGTTTAATTAAATATTTATTCAAATTTATTGAATTAAGTATTATATTTTGACCATAAACTGGAAATGTTGAGAACATTTTGAATTATTATTAAACTGTTGTTACAACATTATCATTATATTAAATTAGGAAACCGCGGAAATTTCAATATAAATTCCACTAGTTTTCCTTGTAAACCCAAGTCTTACAAAAGTACCAGATTATCTTATTCCATATTTACAATTTTACGATACAGTATGACTGGGTTTCATTTTTATTTTATTGGGAACTGGCTGTCAATGCACTATAAAATAAACTGTGGTTCAAATCATTGTTGATCAGCCTAGCCGGTTGGAAGCTTGTCAACGCTTCCTGCTTAGCCACTTCGCCACTATCCGCATCACATTTTGCTCGTTTTTCAATTATCTATACATATAAAGGAGAGAACTTATTGACTGACTGATCATGGACTGATCTATCAACGCAGAGCAGAAACCGCTGGACCTAGAAGCATAAAATTTTGCACACAGCTTCCTGAAATAACGTAAGTTAGCACTTAGAAGGGATTTTTACAAAATTCAGCCCCTATGGGGTTGAAATTTTTATATGAACTTACGTCATATTTGAAGTAAAAATTGTTTTAATAAGAATGATTATAAAATCCACACGCAAGCAATGGTGCGGGCAATAGCTCGTATTACCCTAACTTATGAGATAAAAAACTAAAAACACGCTTTTATTTTAGCGGCCCGGCTTGATCTTCAAGTTTTGGATATCATTGAAAACCAAATTGAACGGGCACAAGCACAATCGGGTTGCGTCCTTTTTGCATTGCATCAAATGTGTCAAGAGACAAAGGCACCGGGAATTTGATTAAAAACTTACAAGATTTTATTGCAGATAGACACTGGACTGGTGACAATAACGCCGAAAATTAATAATCGATCTAATCCAATATTTTTAATTGAAGATCGCAAATGACATCCAAAGCAGTAAAAAAGTGTGACATTTGCGGTCTTCAATCTAAAAATTTTAGATCAATTATTAATTTCGGGGTATTGAACTCCTGCAAAGTACACAAACATTTACTATTACTATACTGCATTAATCATATTTATTATACTTACGTTTCAGAGCTTTTCCCTCCGGCGTACATCGGTTATTGTTAATTAAACACTCCACATAGTTTTTCACTAGTCTCTTGCTGTTAAACAGTGCATCTACGTCTAAATAGTCATATCTCGAGTCATACTTGGGCATATTAGCCATCGCGTTCATGTCTTGTCCTACAACAACCCCACACACACAAACACACAAAAAAATCACTACACGCATTTTGACAATTCAACATTCACCACTTGAAGTAACGCGAAGACTCGAGTCTTCGGAGACGTAAGTCACATTTGCGTATCGTAAATAAGCACGCGTGCTTCGCCGATAGAAGCGCGCGTAACAGTCCGTGCGCGCGTCACGACTCGCTGCGTTGTTGTGGCGGGTTCGCGGTCGACGCGGTACTTTAATGAGTATTATCGTACTGTTTGTAATGATAGATGGATTAAAGACTGAAATAAAATGAGATCCTTTTCAAGGGCGCAGGATCGAGTAATGTAGGCGACCGTGAGGGGTAGTTGATTTGGTAGTGACCGTGTTTTTATGTGAAAGGCACTAAATAGGTAGGTGCTTTGTCTAGTATCTTGTTTCAGTTCGCCAGATTCGGGATGTTTAAAGGATCGCTTTTGGGTATTTATGGTTACATTGCAGAAATTTTGCTAACATTTAGGAGAGAATTTGTTGCCAATTGGGCTATACAGTCGAATGGGGCTCTTCTTCATTCTTCCAAGGATGAGCACATCAATTCTTGGATTTCGGATCCAACCTAAATGTTAATTAGTGAACAGAAAATTCACATACATATTTTTTTGCACTTATCTCGTCTAATACAAGAAAATATTGCCGTAGAGTCTGAATGACAAATTCTCACATTATTTCGCGTAGAGTTCTTTCTTCACTATGAAGAGAGACCTATCTCCGATTGCAAGATAATAATAATGTTGAAATCAATACAGGTGAACGTTATTTAGATGCAATGTATGTAAAACTAGTAACTAAGTAAGACGTAAGAAAGAAAAAAATAGAAAACGTAATTAAGATCGGTAAGATTTGTCCGGAATTCAATACCAGTATGTAAGACTTTACAGTATCGACTTATAAGGTTTTTGGCAAATATTATATTTCATTTTGGGTCTTGGACAACTTTATACTTTATTTCCGTAATCGAAAACTCAGAATTAAGTAATAAAAAATAAAATAATCAACACTGCGTGTGCTTATTCGGATAATAATGAACTTAAAAATATTGGATAATGCATAGCTGGTGCATAAAAACATGAATTCCATGCAAATAAGTACTTACTCTATTTTTTTATTATTTCGTAGGAAGGACATTCACTATCCTTCTCGTATGGACAGATATAAAAGGTCAGTTAATAAAAATATATAAAAGATAAAACAGTTTATTTATACACTACTAGTTTTTAATGTACCTATATATAACATGATGGAGGATAGAAATACCTGCCGTTTAGAGATACAGGTACTAGGTTCTATGTAGTGCAAACATACAAGCATAAATAAAAAAATAACCAATATATAATTACTCATTCTCATATACCTGAATATCGAAAGTTAACCTTGAGTCTTGTCTGATACATATAATTTACATATAAATTCTACACTTAGAAACTGATTTCGAAATCAAGTTTCAAAGATTGTACACAAAATATATTTTGTAATTCGTTTTTATCCTTCTATAATGTCAAGTCAACCTCCTATGTTCGTGATTTATCTGGCCAATCTTTCAGTCGATCAGTTCGGTCATCCTGCGTGACCTGGTGCACATGGTAGACCTGGTAAACCTGGTAGACCTTGTAAACCTGGTAAACCTGGTAGACCTTGTAAACCTGGTAAACTTGGCAGACCTGGTAAACCTGGCAGACCTGGTAGACCTTGTAAACCTGGTAAACTTGGCAGACCTGGTAAACCTGACCGACCTGGTATACCTAGTAAAATGTACATAGTGTAGCTTTGTGAAGTGAAAAAAAAATTCATAATAACAATTTCCTTTTTTCACGTTTAAGAAAGATACAATTACTGTATGACCGTAAACAAATCCGTATTTTTGATTATGAGTTAAGTAAGTAATAGTCTATTAAAAACACAGATTAAAAATATTGTATGAGAACTTATTTCATAATTCGAAGCATTCATCGCAACTGACAGGCGTGATAGATGTCGCTGATAACTGTAAATTAAGGAAACGTAAATATACTCATAAGTTCAGTTTTGTTTGTGTTTAAGAAGCTACTGCATCTAGCCATTGTACCGAAGCAGCCATTCGGAACGCTCGCATATTGCTCTACAGGTACATGCATTAAGGTGGACTTGCAACACTGCACTGAACCGTAATTAGGGTTGCCACTGTTTCCAATGTTATTACATAAAAATCTAAGTTGATGTAACATTCGTCACAAATTGCATACATGATGAACATGCGGTCAATATTGTGTGGTTATAGCTGTCAGCTATTAGTTGCCTTTTTTTTTATTTTAGAACGTAATTTTAAGCTTAAAGATTTTTATAAATAGCATTTATAATTTTTAGAATTTACAAAATTTAAATGAATAGAATTTATAATAAAATAATTTGATATTGCTGAACTTCTAGCAAAATAAGTAGAATAGCGTCAAATAGTCAGCAATTCTTTGCTCTAAGATTACTTTAAAATGTATGGCTAACAAGATATTTTGTATTGAACAGGACGTAGAATAATTTACCCGCGTTTAATGATCATAATAGCTAATCATCGAGCATATTACCAAATAGAGAAGTAATGTGAGCTAGAAAATTCCGAAACTGATCAGTGTTGTAACTGAGAAATTACAATTTAATACAGTACCGCACCAACAAGTGACCAAGTGAGCTTTGTGTCGGATATCAGGGCAGCGACCGGCACAGTGTTTTGGCGTAACTTGTTTTCGAACAAAACATAACAATATCGCTCTATTGGGTTATATGCTCGACGATTTAACTGGACGTAGAATAATTAGCCCGTATGTAATGATTGTAATACTAGCAATGCTAGTAATACACTGGAAGGAAGTGGACGACCTTTAAGCTGTAGTATTAGAGGCAATTCTTGACCTGCACACTCAAAAGAACTATTCTATTCTAGAGTAAAAGTGACAACCAATTCAATTTACCATTATTTCACACTTAAAAATACATTAAGCGAAATAACATTTTGAAATTAGTACACACTTACGGGCAGTTGACAACCCTGAGTGTAAAGCGACAAAACGACAGCTACACGGTTTCCGCGAAGTTTATCAAACTGTATTTCAAAACAATAGCGACGCGCAAACAAGAGTCATCTTTAGCGAATAGGGTCAGTCTCACATAATCAAAATGGGTCTACAAATCCGTTGAATTATACGCACGAAGAAACATGGATTCTTCATGCCGAAGGAGGCCTTTGAATATTCCTTAAAAATATTGCTGTATCGAAAAATAGATTATGTCGTCCTGGTGTAGTCAACAGACAAAAAAAGCACAATTATAAAAATTTCACATAAAATCAAATATGAAGTTGCAGGTTTTGTATCGCTAACACTTATAAACTTATAGTATTTATAAATCATAAGGCATTCTACATTCCAATAATGTTTCGTTCCATTTTAAGCGAATCGGTTGTATAGTTGTTATAGCGAAGCGTGGAAGGTTTAGATAGTTCTAGTCGATTAGGTGTTAAGATTGTAAACAGAATAGTTATCATAAAATTTAAAGCATCCACCTGCATTAATGGAAAATTTGTCGTGTTGTTATTCGCAAAGGTTCGGACCGGCTTTTTATTTTTTGTATAGTTTACAACCAACGCGACCTTGCTCTCAGTTTATGGCCCGACTCCTCCGATCTAAATGGATTATTTTGCTTTATAATCAGACACCAGATTATAATTAAACTGCTTCTATTACATTGCCCATAATAAATATGTAGATTTCCTCTATAATAATATCTATCTATTTTTTTATGTTTATGATTATAATTTTTTAATCCTTGTAATTAAAGATTGTCGCATCATCGCACATATTTTATAGCCAGAGTTTAGTATACGAGTATATTCTACGAAATTGATATTGTTTCCTTTCTGGAAAGTTATCATGAGGATGGTTTGCGATAAACAACATTCACATGGGCAATTACTGAATTGACGCCAGCCGCCGGGCTTCTGAAATTGATTAATCAAATAATTTATCGATTGATACATATTAAAATTCAATATTTATTCGATTCTAGGTATATGTATTGGTAAGATCAGTCGCAATATAGAATACATTATTTATTCATTTTAATAGGCATCATTCTGTTTATGAAACAGATGGGGATGGGTACATCTATAAGTATAATCATGTCGCAAATAATATTATTATCATAATAATAAATTGTTTTCTAGTCACTACCAAAATATATTAATGAATTTTTTATTAAAGTAATATTTTCATTACTCAGTATTGTTTTTAAGATAATAATCGACATGTATTCAATAGAACATTTAATTAAAAGAAGGATTATTAAAGGAACTGACTTATCTAGAATAGGAGCTTTTTTTGTTTCAAGAAACGGCGGCTGCCCTTTTTACCAAGACAATGATTTTAAAGTATTATGACGACAAAGTTTACATGTTAGATTGATAACGCCATCAAGTTATCAAACCTAATATTTATAAGTTAACAATCATATCATAAACTATTTAAAGTTCTTGCGCCACCAAAAATATCGTGCAACTTTAACAGCCAATTCTTACGGTTCTTGTATATATTACAGAAACATTTAAATAAGTAAAAGTATCATCGTCTCTCGTCGTAGTAGTAAATAGAAAAAATGCTAGACGAGTGTCATTGAACGGAAAGGAATGTAGATGGCGCCATAATAATGTTAGAATGTCCCTACAGATTTTAAATACCGTTTTAAAAAACGAATGAGACGCATTCTAACAGAGTCCAAGGTCTTTGGTTTTTTAATTAAAAAATAGAAATATTCTAATTTAATGAGTTTTTATAAGTCTACTGTGTATGAATAGAACTTGAATGTAGAGT
Source organism: Panoquina ocola ocola (assembly GCA_018249155.1). Lineage (NCBI taxonomy): Eukaryota > Metazoa > Arthropoda > Insecta > Lepidoptera > Hesperiidae > Panoquina > Panoquina ocola. The sequence goes on from DWKA01002025.1 coordinate 9,472, forward strand.
TATTGATATTACTGCATATCTCATATTTTCACTATATTTAAACTTTATATACCTCAATTCATTAATCTAATCTAATTTAAAGAAGTGTTTTTGCTGTATGAAGGAATTCTTAAGGCTGTTTTTGCAGGTGTGCTCATTGTTCATTGGTATTACAGTACCAGGCTAAACTACTCATATAACTAAACTGAGATTAACAGAATCAATGGTTTATTAATTTATTGATATCATTCGTCATTGTATTTATCCTGAAGCCATAGAGTATACAACCAATAGAGCGGTATTGTTATATGCCATGGTTTGTTCGAAAAGAAATTACGCCAAAACACTGCGCCGGTCACTGCGGTCTGATTGGCCGACACACAGCTCACTTGGTCAATTGGTGCGCTACTGTTTAAAGTTGTCATTGTGACAAATAAATGATCAGTTTAGGAATTTTCTAGCTCACATTACTCCTATTTGGTTATACTCGTACTTATGCTCAAAGACCGAAGCCAACGAAAAGAGTGAAACTTCATGCTTTGAGATTATAAACTTTAACGTAATCATATACAGTTTAATTTCCATTGCAATTACCATTTTATGACGTTATCTATAGTGTATTTCATGCAAAAATCTACGTAGATTATAGTACGCATCAAAGTTAGTATTTGTGTGAATTGCAATTTTCTATATTTCTCTGGTCTCACTGGCTCAGCTATAGTATTAGTAGTCTTATCATTGGTATTCATGTAATTGCTACTTAATATCCTGGCTAATGACGTAACAACATGGTGTATAGAGTACTTAGGACATTGCCAGTTCTATCTTTATAAGTAGGTACATATTAATACAGGTTTTGTTAAGTTAGCTATATTGGATGAGAATTAAAATACCTGTATAATATAGTTCTTTATATATCTAAGCCTGTATATTATGTATTTGCGTAATATTGAAAAAAAAATCATTTATGCATAAGTGATAAATGATATGACCAAGTACGTATTACATAAAGGATAGTACGTAGGTATTACATAAAACTATATCTAATTATAAAATATGCAGTGACGATTGATATATTTCAGTGTTGATCGATCGTCGAAAGATTTATTGATCACTAAACGTTTCCGTTTCTTGATTAATAAATTTTAAAATCTATAACAAAGATTGTATCAATTAAAATAAAGTCTGGTTCAGTTGCAATTGTATCTAACAAAAGGATTTTTCACAATCTTTTTTTGATTTTACCTGTCCAGTAATCTATAATCTAATTTTAATGTAGGGTATCAAAATCTAAATCCGATTAAGCTGACATTATATAGCTCGTTTCAAGCTCGTTTGCTCTCGCTCATGGATATATGTACGTAACACCAAAGGTAGCATCACCGATGCCTGACAAGTTAAAAGTGGATCCATATGTACAATTGGCACGCGAGCTTATTGCCGAGTAAAGGGGGGGAGCACAAATAATTTTGAGCTTTAGTGACACTATATTAAAGACGGCGGGGTGACGTGTCACGTCAGGAATCTCGGCAATGAACTCGCGCGCGAACTATAGGTATTTAATATACTTAGTAAGGTTTGAAGTCATATTCTTTTCTTTAGAAAAAAGGTAGCAAACGAGCTGACAGTGCCACCGTCCCCTGCCGCCCATCGACACCCGAGAGGAACCTCGGATAGGACAGTAGTAAATTGTTCCACTCGAAGTTTGTCACCCCTGAGGACAGATCTGATGGTCGCCTCTTATATAAGTGTACCGGAATCCCAAAAATATTCACAGTAATACTTACCAATATATTATATAGACTAGCTTTTGCTCGCGGCTTCGCTCGCGTTAAGAGTATTAACTTTCATCCCCTATTTTATCCCCTTGGG
>DWKA01002026.1:0-11321 GCA_018249155.1 Panoquina ocola ocola
CTTTCTAGATGTAAAAAATGGGTAGCAGCCACTGGGAACACAGACTTAATTCATGTGCCAATTGAAAAACTACATCATGTGAAAATTTAAATTGTCTAGCTATCGCGATTCACGAGATAAAGTCCGCTGACAGTTGGACAGACGAATGGCGAAGTCTTAGTAATATGGTACCATTGTTACTCTTTGGGTACGGAACGCTAAAAAATACGTGTATAAGTGTAAATAATAAATAACTACAAAATAAGTAAGTTGTGAGTAGTAAGTAACTACATGAATAAATATTTTTGATTTTGATGTTTTTCATTTATCTAAATTGATGTTAAGAATAGGCCAATTTATATAAATAAAGACAATTCATTTAAAGTATCTTTTATTTATGCTGAAAAAATTATAATTCAAATAATAAGTGAAAAAGTATAATTCTAGTCAAAATATCGATATAATTTCCCTTGCCGAATATTATCGATATCGATAATTAGTTGATCATTAGACTACCTACATCCCTAAATTTTTTATGACAATGCTGACAACATTAAAATGATGAAAATTTGTATCTTCATGTTGGTATGAGTTTGTCCTGCACGACACCTAGTATTCTGACGGTCTCGCTTTTTCTATGGGACATCCGTCTCTTCTTACCAAGGAAGTTATAACTAGATAAAGTCCTTGCTTCTTACGTAGTATTGTATACTCTTTGTCAAGTATAAAGAGTTCAAGTTGACAACTCATTTGAAAGGAAAAACTTTGTAACCCTTCACGCACTTGTGCAACATTTCCTTTTAAGACTAAGGATTTATCAACATACATTTTACATATCACGTCTATATCAAACATGTACACAATTTACAAATATTTTTCTGTAATTTTTATTGATTTGAATGATTTGATATTTAATGGTAGAAGCCATTTCACGGAATTACGTTTAGTCCTTTGTTTAGTCATAAAACAATACTTCTAACGTAAACCTTATGGCAATAAGTCAATGGAGTATTTTACTTAATTAATAAAACATTAATGTGTGTTGTAATATTACATTTATTTAGTCACTGATTGTCATAAAATAATACAAAAAACATATTAAGGATAACTAAATATAACTAGAATATTTTTAATAATTAACCAGCCAAAGTAACCAACGTTAAAGTCCTGCTTCCGTTATTAAACCTTTAGCTTACAAAAACGATTTAAATTATACAACATACAAATAAATTATTACAATGCTCAAATGTCTAATAATGAAAGAACATAAAATATAATTTGTCAATCATACATTATTAATCACATAATATTTCACCATACAAAAATAACATCACAAGAACATCAGCAACCACAAGTTATTAAATCATGTAGAATTGGTAATCACTAACAAAATATTCACAATAAAAAATCTTAAATAAGTACAGAGTCAGTCAGTAGGTACATAATCTAAAATTCGTCCACAGTATAAGTATAATTTTGAATTATTTACGCGGGTCCAGTAACAAGACTGGAGAGAACCTTTTTCCCCAGCACATCGGAGGTGACTTGCATGATGACCATGGCCAGCTCGGTGCTGTCTGTGCTGTGCTGCGTGAGGAACTTGGCCGCTTTCTTGTAGTCGTCCAGCCCCAGGCCCGCCAAGTAGTCGTATACTATTTCGAGCAACTCGTTCAGTTTCGCTTTGATATCTTCCCAGATATCCCTCATTGAGACAGCTGAAATAGAGTAACAAACGTTAAATAAGATAAAAATAAAGAAGAATAAGAAAGATAAAAATAGTGAAGGACTGTTATTTTCATAATGATGAAAATTATACTGAACTTTACTAGACTTTATTAAATGGCCTACTGGTATAAGACTATGGTAAGAGAGGCAGCCTTTGGGCCTAAAGTTTATTCCATAGTACGTAATAAGTAATAATCCTTTCAAAATTAGATATATTTTAGTTAGAATTATACAAACTGGGCCATATTTTTTAAAATTGGGGGTACCTAAAAATTTATTACCTAATATTAACCTGCAATAAAACATCATAATTTTGTTATATTTTGTTCTGAATAATGCTATAACAATAATAATAATGATAGTTATTCAACAATAAAACAGTGCTTACCGACAATACCGAGCCCGCACACGCCGCCGACCGCGCCTCCGACCGCTGCGCCAATCTTACCGCCGTAGTGTTTCCCGATCATAGACCCCGCCAAAGTCAACCCCGTGGTCACCAGCAAGGCGTTCTTCGCTCTCCCATCGCTCAGCACCACGCGGAAATCAAATTGATCGCAGATGGACAGGATGACGTTTTCTAACGATGTCGGGTCAAACGGCAGGGGAATCGAATCCGATCGCAACATGCAGCCATCGAAATCACATTCGTATTCGGACGATACGGAATCAAAACTCATTTTGATTATTTTCTCGTTTGACTAGTATTGTAACTGGAGCCGTATTCAATTTAAGTCGCTTTGTAGTTCAACGCCAAATGTACAGTTTGTGCAATGTGCCAAATGCTTACGTTAATTTTAAAAATACCCTCTTATTATTTATAAAATACGGCAACTTTTATTGTATTATGCTCTATGGCATAGCTCTATGGTTAAGCCTAAATGATATTATGAATTTATGATCAAATTATGATAGTTTAGTATAATTGTTTTTTAGGCCAAATGTTGAGGATATTTTTATATTTTATGATTTTTTTATGTGCATAAAATTAAATATGAATGAGAATTTATGGACAACAGTTGTTTCCATTTCTCTGCGTTGTTTGTTCATCTCTACATGATCTCTACCTAGCCTGTGGCTGTTTCCATAGATTAATACTGTCTCGTTGTCAACGTTATCGTAGTCCGTGGTTATTTCATAAAAAATCCAATCCAAACCAAAAATTAGTCTTAAATTCTACTTTCATTTCAAGATTGAAGCGAAGCTTGTCTTGTTTAAAAGAACGGTTTTTTCTTAAAATATCAAGAAAATTCTACATATTAAGTGGCTGAATAAACTGAAAATGTGTCAACGATCGGTATTTTCGCGGTCTGCCAGCCGCCTCGCGGAGGAGGTGCAACTTCGGGCAGAGGAAGAGTTCATTATGGAAGCGTTGAAAATGATCAAGCAACAACGCAACTGTTTGCAGGTTTAACAAGTTTATAATACTCTACAATATCTATCTAAAATAAACAACAAAACATCACTTATATATTAAAAATCTAGCTAGCAAGGGCATGAAATTGACTTATGAAGCCGGATAGGTACCGGTAAAAACGAAACGGGCGGAACATGCTTCTGTATTATTCCATAATAATAATCTTAATTACGTCTCCATTCCATTCTGGAACTCTGTAACCGAAATGTTTCAAATATTACAGGGAGCATTGTTTGTCTTAGGAATAATTTTAAATTTATTTCTACTCAAGCACTTCCATATATCCAAGATTGACTAACAGAAATGCAATATTAAAGGTTCAATGATGACTGTTCTACCCATATATCATGTTACAAAGATGACTGGTAGTGGCAAGGTTTCTTAAATGCAATATAATTTGTAGATAGAGAATTGACACAAAAATACTAATTGTCTTTATAATTCCAGATTGAAAGACTTCACTTGGAGAGTCTGAAGCAACAGATGATGAATCCAACGGAGGCTAATGAGGAGAAAGAACCAACTGCGGAGCCAGGGCCAAGTAATGGCAATCCATCTCAACCCAAGCCCAAGCCGACGGAGCTGATGTCAGCAGTGGACATCATGAACATGAGGAGCAAGAAGAATAAGGATCTTGATGTTAATGTTGATGACGATGTGCTCTGCAACAACCAGGAGTTGAACTTGAATCTCAGCGCTACAGCCTCAGCCTCTAGTACCAGTGAGTACACATACAAAATGTCCCAAGTATTTTTAAACACGTTTGTCATTTCCTACTATGTGTACTGTTAACCCATTCAGTGCCTCGACACATATGCGCATTTTTAACACTAGTAAAATATGCCGAGGAGGCTTATATGCATGTATGTGTTAGTGGCACTCCATGTACCAAATTTTTGGGGGCACTGGACAATAAGTATGGCAGTGAACATGTTAACTAATGTGCTTTATTACAGAAAAAAATTCTCAATCAATACTGTGTAATAATACTTCAAGTTAACAATGAAGGATTATTTCTTTCAACAGAATCTGGCACAGCGTACAATCGGTATGACTACAACTCCGATGATGACGGCTCAGCATCGGATGCTTCAAGTGGGGATGATGTTATGATTGATATCAATATGCTCATGAATGGTACCATGGGCCGAAAGTAAACTTATCATGTAGTTTTTAACTCTAGTCATTGTTTAATCATTTCCATGTAGTTTCTAACTACTTTTATTATGTATCTCATGAGAATTTCTATGTCTATAAACTATTAGAAAAAATGCAAACAATTAGGAGTTTTGTTTTAATAAAGTTGGTACATAATTATTTGGGCAGGAATTGCCAAAAGACAGGTTCTATCAAATAAATACCACATGCAAGAATGTCAGTGTTAAGTTATGATTCAACATCAAGGTTCTAAAACCAAATTTTTATCTTTTTTATTTCTTGTAGGGCTTGAACATGTACCCTATTATAATTACAATCTAGCCTTTAAGACTAATAAGTAATTTTAATATAGCTTAAGTTAATAATAATAAAGCCTTTTTAATTTCGTGTACAGTACACTTTCCTGTGGTTATATGCAAGTTATATTATATTGTGTCCCGTAGTTTGGTGAGCCTCTTGGCATAGGCCTCCTCCAGCTCTTCCCATTGGGCTCTGTCCTCTGCAACTGTGATCCAGTATGGCCCCAGAGTTACACGGATATCATCACTCCACCTTATTTTTGGTTGCCCCTCACTTGGGTACCATACAGATACTTGCTCGCTCCATTTATTGATTTTACATCTCAACATATTGAAATTTAGGCGCTCTATTTCATTTGGTAATTGAACATTAACTGAAGGTGGGTTTTAATTTATTAATCCTTTTTATTTTAAGCCATTTAACTGTTTCTTTCATGTTACTTTTGTTTTTAATTAATGTAGTGTTGTTTTTCAAATTTAACATGATTTAATTTAAATTGTCATTGTTTCCTTTTGTAACTGTTTTTGGCCTGTTTTTTTATGCCTGACAGCTTTCCCTTTGTGAATATATTGCTAGAGTGGTTCTCTGTTGTCTCAAATACTAATTTAAATCACTTGGAATTTATCTCAAGGATACATGCTGAATGTCAACAACTGACTGCTCAGCAGTACTAGCCAAGTTCTTGGCTAAGTTGTCAATATAATATGATAGCGAAATTGCTATTTGTCTTCAAAAATAATGTGACAGATAACTATTACCTTTAGTCTTATAACAATTTGTGATTAATTTGTTTATGTCAATTATTCCTATATGTTTATCACTACATATAAGGACATAGTACCCATTGCCAGATTTAAATTATACCTAATATCATTTTCTCCCTGTGGCAAACATTTACTACAGGTTAAAGTAAACAATATTTTTACATTTCATGGCCACAATTTATCATAGTAGTAGCAGTAAATGGAGATAAACACAGTTTATGCACATTAATTCGATTAAAATCGCTTTGAGTTAAGCACCGTATTCATGGTAAACATTTGTTTAGCAACAGATGTTTACGCTCGCCGGGCGTCAACTCCGCAACACGGCGTGATCTACTCCGCAACACACATGTTGCCCGCAATATGCTGACAACAACTCTGCAACATGTTTATGCAACCACGTTGCTAAAAAAATTTTTACCATGAATACGAGGCTTTAGGAGATGAATGAGACAACAACGATACGTTATTAAACATAATTATCATCGATATACGCGACTACGCACGGCTTTTAATCAGCTTATAGTCAATTAATAGTTTGATGGATGACTGCTAGTAGTTAAACTTCGTGATCAATTCCATCCTATCACCTGGCAGTTGGCAGGTCATGTCGGAGACATTACGGAAGGTTAAAAAAGACCATTCGGAATTAGATTTTCTCTGTAGCGTCTTCAATAAAATTCATGTGTTGGTTGGGTGGAGCAAGTTCTGGGTCGTATCAAAAGCGTCGTTGCGAAATAATTTGCCAAATAGCCATCGAGATGTAATAAAGTACATTGTATCGTTATGCCTAAAGCGGATAGATAAAAATTAACCAAATACGGCCGGGTGGACGGGACCCGTAAATGAACGAAGTGTCAACCGTGTGCGAGTTTGAATTTCGAAGGCATTACTAAAAATTTTAAAATTTCAAAAACTGAAACTGAATTTAATAATAACATGGGAAGCATTTTAAGTGCTATGGCCCGACATGTCACATGGGCACGCTCTCTATTAAATTTGCTTTGTACGTTCAGTGCCATGTTACACGCCAAATCACACGTCACTCTGTTGAACTTCGGGCTGTATTTGAAATTTTATCCGTTTACAATAGACTGTTTGAATGGCTAGGTGAATATTACAAAAGCAGAATATGCTTATACTATCACAATAATGCATATCTAACGTTTTGAAAATATATTTACAATGCTAATAATATACATTCTGTTATTTTATAACAGATTGAAGTAAAAAACAAGTTGAAGATATATTTTATTTATTTTGCGTATTGTTTTTTTGACCGAATAGACAGTGTGTTTGTATGTATTATATTTAAATCAGAAATTCTATCTTTGCTGTTTTTATTCGATCATTGATTTATTTGGTAGCCCATTAATTCAGTCGCCTAATTCTAAGCTATAATTTATCAGTAATTCCTGAACGTTCACGGGCTCCATCTCTTACTGAGCTGAGCATAGCAGATCTTCGTAATATTACGCCACTGTAAAGCTTTTGGTAAAAAAAATACGTCGAGTTTTGGATTATTCATTAAAAAAGTTTGTTTTATCTGTAAAAACATTTTGAACCATGAGCCGCCTTCCGCGCGTTACGAACTCGTTTGAATTTGGAATGCGGTTGCGGATTTTTTTTCACATCAAACACAAAAGATGGACCGCGTTTTTGTGGCTAGCGGAACTACAGATTCACAACGGACAAGTTGATTAAGTTTTGAATGACTACGCTGGCCACTTTGAATTTCCAAAAAATATTTTTTACTTTTTTTTTGCATGCTGAATGCGTCTTCAATTAATTTTTCAGTAATAAATATTTTTAGTCATGAAGTCATCAGTATTCTGTTGAAATAATATTTACGTTTTAAGACAGCTTTAAATATTTGTCATTTATAAGTTCATTGTCGCGAGTTTCGATTGTTGTACAAGTTAAAATACAGTTTTTACGTAGTTCAATTTATAGATATGCTGTATTATTAGGAAGACAATTGTTTTGTTTTTATTACTATTCATAAGTTACAAATAAGTATACACTTTATACTTTAATATAACGATAGCAGAAGTATTGTAAGATCTACGAAGATTAGGTCACTTAATTATATTAATTTGGCTGTGTAATTACATTTGTCCATCACAATTATTATATCTTTATTATTACAAAGGAATATTGTTCTTATTCTACAGTCTACTCGATATTAAATAGCGTCTTAAAATAACTTTACTAAATCGTATTACTAAATTGACACTGGCTGAATAAATTTGTTGGTATCCTATCATCTTCTATTTATTAAAATATAATTATGGTTATTGTTAATTATTAAGTTGATAATTTTTAAACAAAGGCCTATGTAATAATTAAGGTGTGGTAACACTGAGATAACAGCGAGGGTGGGGAGAGGCAACGCTTGATGGATCCTGGATCCCGTCGATTCGGCAGTCGGTAGCCAGTGGTTGTCGAGGACAGACTGCTCGATCACGTTTTGCATTGTATCTAGATAAAAAAATGCAAATTAAATATTAAAATAATAATATCAGTAATATTTAAATTTTTTTCTGTATGTTTTTATACGATAAAATTAAAGTAACTTACCATACGTTGTCACGTCCGGCGTAAAAAACTTTTGCTCCGCCGGCTGTAGTGGCACCACGAAATCTGAAACAAAGTGCAAATAGTTGAACCACAAATAAATGTGTTGTTAATGTGTTTTTCAAGCCAGAGAGTTGCTTGAATTTCGAATTCAATGCTTTTTTATGCTTCTCGTGGTTCTTTGGCCGTCAAGCCAATCCCTTAGTTAGAAAAATATCCATGGGCTCTCAGATCACCTAGCAGTATAGCATAGATTTTAAATTAACGATTGATTTTCTGTCCATTGTATAATTTTTTATTAAACTTCATTTTATACCTTCATTCCAACACCTATCTATTTTGTATTTATTAAAACAAAAAAACTTACGATGTGGCGTAGTATACTCTGTTGTTGTTGGCGGCGGTGTTGTCGTAGTTGTTGTTGTTGTCGTCGTCGTCGTTGTTGTAGTTGTCGTTGTCGTAGTTATTTTTATTTCTGTGAGGATACAAATTGTGTTATGCGTTTGAATCGTATCGCAATTAGTAGTCACGCATATTGAGTTTAGTCATATTGTATTTTAGTAATACTTTTTAAAATCATATTGCTTTTATATTGGGTTCTCCAAATAGGCACTATAACACTCGTTGGGTATCATCTTTTATCATTTTTTATCTTAATTTGATTATAGAGGGTTTGATCAATTATGATCATCCAACCCTCATAGGAACAATATGTATACTCTTACTATCTACACTTAACATTTAACTAATAACTACTCTTGCGTGGGAATATAAAGGATGCTATTGTAATACTAACGTCACACAAATATCTTAAAGTTACTTTAGCCTAAATACTCCTATTGTCTATTTAAGAAGTAAACAAATACAAAATTTTTCTTGAAATTTCCAATCAAGATGCTACGCAAATACGCTAATAAAAATCTTTCTTATTTTGTAAAAAAATCAAAGATAAACAAAATTTTTCTTGAAATTTCCAGTCAAGATGCTACGCTAAAAGACTGCCAAAAAACTTTGTCATTTATAAAAAAATCAAAGATAACTAAACAACATTGACGTTGAACAAGTCCTTACCATATAATCGCAAAGTTCCTTCAGCTTTACCAATAGTATTGGTCGAGACACAGGTGTAAGTGCCGGTGTCTTCGGTATTAAACTCGGATATTGTGAGCATTGTCCGCATCTGGTACGCAGAGATACGAACTTCTTGAATTTCATGCTTTCCTCTGAAACAAAAGATACGCGTTACTCAATGTTACGCTACAACAAAAAATAATAATGCTAAACAAATAAATATAGAAAGAAAGGGAAAAATATATTTACGTATTTATTAAAACAGAGATTAAAATAAACATTAAATCTTACTTGTGAACGACCAATGTGAAAGACATAAATGAAGATAATTTATATACCTATTTATATTCAGTACATATGAAAAATATATACATAGTAATAACAAACGAATAATAAAGTATCTAAAATATAGATATACACAACAAAAATAAAGAAAAAATCAAAATGATGTACGTATACTACAAGAAGTAAAAATATTATAACCTTTTGAGCTGCAGCATACTATGTTCAGTAACACAATGATTGTTTAATTCATGATGACCTTATTACCAATTGATTGGGTAACATATGGCCGACCAATAATAATTAGTTGAGTAATCAGTGGCGGCTGAATTATGCAGTGATCTTGTGACTTATAAATTAGTAACTATGAACTGATTATTAAGCCAATAACCATCGGGCATGTTACCAATACAGCATAAATTTAATATGAGCTAGAAAATGTTGAAACTGATCAGTGATTGGTCACTGATACGCGACAATTTAAAACAGTACCGCACGAATAAGTGACCAAGCTGTGTGTGCGCCAATCAGAGCGCAGTGACATGAGTGTCGGCCAATCAGAGCGTAGCGAGCTGCACAGCTTTTTAGCGTAATTTGTTTCCAAACAAAACATATAACATTACCGCTCTGTTGATTATAAGCTCAATGCCAATAACCAACCTTTAAAAATTTCCAAACAAAGGCTATTTAACCAAACAAAAAAACCAACATTGTCCACTACAAAATATAAATTTTTATTAATACAGAAAATATGTTACAAACGGCTATCGAATAATCTCCCAAACAACTTTATCTTGCCAAATTTAAAATGAACCCGATCCAACCAAAACAAATGCTTTATTCATCGAAGCGATTCCCAAAGGCTAAAGCTTTATAATGTGTGCAACACCAAACCGCACTGGCTTGTTGCCACCACGCAGGGGCTTCGATGTGATGATCAATGGCCTTAAATTTTATATTTATAGATTTAATATTTTGCTCATTGTTATTCTTAAACTTTTATTTATTGAATAGCTAACGTGACAAACGTTGTTCTGTAACTCTGTCTGTATTAATATTTGTAATAAATGATAGCCTGTAGTACGTTGCAGGGACTAATAGCTAAACGACAAAAACAAGTTTAATCAAAATCCGTCCAGTAGTTTTTGCGTGAAAGCTGGACAACAGACAGACAAAAAACATTGAAAATATTTTTTTTTTGGATTGTGTTACTTGTTTGAAGACCCTTAAGGGTATTTTTTGGGTTTTAATTAAATTATGTAAAGATAATATTTTGTGAATCAACATTACGAGTAAATTAATAAACTCAAATTTCACCCCCCTATTTACTCAGCATCGGATTTCCGATTCCACTAATTGAGCCATGACTGAAGTACGAAAAAACAATTGTGAAAAAAGAGAAATAAAATGGTCGTGGAGGCCAAAAGAATCCACATTCGTTATCGTGAGTTGGCAAAACCTGTTCGATATCGGTGATACCGCGTAAGCCATAGGTTTCACTACGACGGGGATCGTGGCAAGCGATGAAGATACATTTAAATGAACTACATACATTATCATTACCATTGTAATTATTACAATGTGTCTATAATTATAATATAAATAAATGATTTTGACTTTTATTATTCACCATACTTATTTCATACATACACATACCAACGCGTTGTTTTCTGTTTCGGTCACTATAATATCCGAAATCAACATGAACTTGAATGTAAAGAATAAGTGCACAGCGGCACTTTAATGAAGAATCAAAGTTAGTGTGACTTTTTTTATTATGTATTTTATCATTCTTACAAACACGGATGTAATAATAATGATGTTAAGTAACGATGGCACAGAAGAAATGTTTAATCGAACTAAACGGTTTTAAGCGGTTAAAATATTAATAAAAAAATTATATCCATAATTTTTATAATGATACTAGCTACCGCCCGCGGCTTCGCCTACATGGTGTGTTGGATCGCGATAAAATTATTCTATGTGTTATTCCGATTATAAACTACTAGCTACCCGCCCTCGCTTCGCTTCGGAAAAATATAGAATTT
>DWKA01002027.1:0-11321 GCA_018249155.1 Panoquina ocola ocola
ATTACGAATTTTAAGATTCCTCGTAGGAATAAAAAGTACACGTAATTTTGGGCAGAGGGGGGGGGGTCTTTAACCTCGTATCACCACAGGTAGGTTGGGGTTAAAAAGTGCTAAAAAACATCACGTGATTAAAGGATGTTCCTTACTTTCAATAATTAGTAGAGGGCAATCAATGAAATGAATCAAACGAGGGTCCTATTTAGTCATATATCACTTAAACAATTTTCAGATTATAATTGGCACAAAACAACTATGCGTACAATGTAACAAGGGGTTGCCTCTTTACTAAAAACATTGCGTCAATTTGTTCAGCTGTTTCATTTAATTCCTTGTTGTAGTCTTAAAACAACAGAACGCTGCGTTTGAAGATCTTGTGTTCTATTTATTGATGTCAATCCGCGTCCCACACTTGTCAGTCACGAGCGTTCATATTTTCCGCGCGATTTATTGCTTTTATTTGCCAATTTTGCGAGGACGAATTAATACATAATTCATGACATGTTTGCGGTATAACGGTGAAAGTTTAATTCAGGGGTACAGTGGGAGAAATTAAACAATTCAGAGAAATTCTCGGTTTTATTTACACTAGCGACCCTTCGGGGCTACCCGCGAGTGCAAATATGATTTAAAAAATATGAAGCCTATAAGCCTAAAGCCTTCCACATAAATGTGGCCATTATATACAGATATATATAAAAAGAAGTCATAGGTACTTTCAGAGATTAGTGCGTTGAAAAAATTTAAATTGATCTGAACAAATCATTCCTTTAAGGTATCGTAACTTTAATCCTTTTATCTTGAAATTAATTATCTAACCTGAGTGTTCATAATTAAAACGCCCTTTCACTCGTAACTCACACGTTTCACTTAAATCTCGTTAACCAACACAAAAGGAGCTCACTTCTCGCATTATAAACGTATACCACGAAGGGGACGGCGAAATGGTTCAGTAACAAGGGCCCACCTTATTGCGAGGCAAACAGGACTCTATCTGGGTTATCATAATTGTCACGCGTGATGGAGAGCTGTAGCGAGCTCCGTGACTGGTGACCCGAGCTGTTCCGTGTTCGAGGGTTGTTAGCCGGCGATAGTGACATGTGTCACGTATCACAAACATCACCCCGGGAATATCCGTAGTCGTTCGGTATACGCGGTGTTTGTTTAATTATCGATCCTGTTATCGCCCTTTGTTTACAGGGGGTATAAGATTGCATTGAGTGTCGAGTGCTAATGATAAGTAAAGCATTTTTGTAATGTACCCTGTAACGTCTGGCTTTAAGTGGACCTAGTCTTACTTACCTATTTATTTTCTTTTTGCTTTTATGTGCTTCAATCTTTGACTTAGATTTTGTTTTGGGCTGAAAGACTTTAATCTAATATTTAGTTTCAAAAGTACATTACTTCTATTTGATTTAGGTTATTTTTTGCTTTATAGTCTTAAGGGTCGGATTTTCTTTTAGACTTCTTGAATCACATTTCATTTCAATTACGCATGCTACCTTGTGACATTCGACGCACAAAGAAATTTTCGGTCCCAAGTTATTCTCCGTTAGCTGTAATTTCATTTAGTTTTAGTAGAGAGGTTGTTTGCTAAGCTTCCTCCATAAACATTTGAAACAATCAGCATTCGAAAGGTCTGTAATCCCAACCCTAATCTATGCTGAAGCTCCCTGATAAAACGATACAAGAAAATCTTCGGTAATAAGGCATTGTTGAAAACTTTAAAATGTTGTAATGAAACTAATATTCGCGTGTTTCGGTGCGTAATATAATGACTTAATTAAAAGTGATTTTCGCGAAGTTTTGATACTATCTATATTAAAATATCGTTCTAAGTTTTTGTGTAGCACAGACACGCTAATAAACCTTGAGAGCGTTAGGACACATTATTCACAGTTAATTTGACAGCTGTCATTCCTCATCGGATTTCCATTAATCATAGCGGCTCGTCGGTCGTCGACTGACTCCTATATGTCGCAGGTGATGTATACGAGAATTTGTACGTTGTACTTGACACGTCGTAGTATGGCTAAATTAGCTGATAGCGCTTATCTTAATTGAACAAGCTCGCGTCGTGACCGACCTGTTTCGGTTGAAGGGCTTTTACACGTCGACACTAAGATATTGATTATATTATGTGTTATACTCGTATAATGTTAACGGTAGGGGTTGTAAACTTAGCTACTAAAACATTATCTTCCAACGACGTCAGTTCTAGTGACTTGCAAGTTAAATAAAAAGTTTCAAAATACTGGCTATTGGAATACCAAGGTTTAAAATGTACAGAACAATCATTCAAATATCCTTTCTACCTATAATATGTATTCAATATTAATGTCTTTAATGCACAACTTTATACCTACATATATTTGAATACATTAAAAAAATATTCATACTGCTTTTCAGAGCTTCTAATGTTTTATCAAACTAGATATAATTATAGGCTGTGGTATAATGTTAACTTGTACCAGGGAACCATGACAGTGAAATAGCGTCGCGCGAGTAATTTCAAAGTGGCATCACAACTCCCAAAACACACGGTCACGCCATTTCAACGTGATGTCAATGTTACGTGTATTATACTCGTTATTAATGATTCAAGAATTTTCAGCTGTCACATTTTATTGCTCGTTACGTACATGATATTCGTTTTATTTATGTCTGTTGTTAATATTGTTTTAAATAGCAAACGTTAATGTGTATGTTGACATATTAGTGATATTGATATTACAATATTTTACCGATAATTTATGTTTCTTGGTCTTATGAAGCATTCCTAACTTTGTAAAACAGTGTTTTTAAGTGTCGATCGACCGATTCAAATATTTTTAATGCAATCAAACTAAGAATAGGAAAGTCTATAACCTCGATTAACATCAAATTTCTAGATGTTCATTGGTTAGACGAGTCAACTGAATGTAAGTTTATGGTCACTATTACGTGTGGACCAGAAATTATCAAAACTTCAGTAGCTGGTCCAGGAAATAGAGCACTAATTAGTATTTTCTCCTCAGACACCTCTATAACGCCAAATAATAACCTCAAATTAAAAAGCTTCAAAATAAAACTACTTCATATTCAAACACTTAGTTACTATTCTTAAATCTATGGTTCTAGCAAACGAAAACAACAAACTTAGACAAACTTTGAAAGCTTTTTAAGTGATAGTTTGTGAAAGAAAACTCCATATTCAAAGCAAACAACATCGAGTTAAAAGTGTACTTTAAGTTGTATGGGCGAGACAAGTTGGGCGTGCGATGTGAAGTGCGGATGGATTAATACGCAACTGGATGTAGGTTCACGTTAACTTCTCGCTGCCTACGCTGTCTCGGCGTCAATTATAACGATGTTTGTCGTGTCTGTGCCTACATGAATACATTGCATGATCAAATTGTTAGGACTACACACATGTTTATGTTATCAATTCAGTTATCTATACTAATATTATAAAGAAGACAGATTTGATTGTTTTGTTTGAATTGAATAGGCTCCGAAACTCCTGGACAGATTTTATTGAAATTTGGCATGGAGATACTTTGAGACCCTAGAAAGGACATAGGATAGTTTTTATCCCGTAAATTAACTATATAGGGGTCGAATATGTACCATATTTTTTCCGAAGTGATGCGAAGGTATGCTAGTATAGAAATATTATTGATGTTTTGTCTTTATCTTATAAAAACAAAAATATGTTAAGTTTCCGCTTTCTTTTTCTGCAGGAAAAATCGGTCATGCATTTGCTGTTTTATGCTTATTGTATTATTTACATAAAAAATCTTGATAGGAAGTGAGGGAGCGGAAAAAATGGCATAACAATGTCGTTGACTTTGTTTGTTATGCTCATAAACGTATCCGTTATTACAACTACCATTACCTTTAACACCTATACAATTATAGCTATTAAACTAAGAACCAGCCTATCTATCTATCAGTCTTTCAAAGTCCACTGCTGGACTATGTTTCCTCTGATTAGCATCACTCCGACTAGTCTTGTACCCTTTGAATTCACCGGTGTCCTGCTGTCTTATGTAGGTCATCATTCCATCTGCTCAGAGCCTGTACTCCTTATATCTATTGAAGCGAGGTCACCATTCTAAATAACTATCTAGTCTAAGTAAGATATTTTTATTCGCCATTACACTACAACGTTTGTTGTACAATTTAAGGGTTAGTTTGAGTTTTGTATTTAAGAATCGTTTTCTAGATAACATTTTATTTATTCGAATATGCGATGTATACGTTATTTAAGGAATAGCCTAAAGTCCAATGTATCTTTTATTAGCACAGCCTATCCCTTCGGAATTAAATAGATTATGTATATAAGGTTGAATATGTTATATCGTCGCATCCCTTGGAGAATGTGACGTACTTAAGTTGCTTATCTTTCCATTCGTATTCGAAATACGAGTGAACTTTCAGTGGAAATTTTGTATTCAAATTTACGTAATGGAAATGTAGGATTAGGTTTATCATTTTGCTTTCACTTTGAATATTGGACAAAATGATGAATAAAAGTTGAACACCGAGGACATTTGACATGTTCTTTTACATAGGTATTTAATATATCTATAGTACTTCAATAAGTTGCAAAATGTGGCTTTATATTTATTTGTTAAGCAAGGGCTTTGAATACTATAGATTTCTCATTTGTTTTAATATACCAGATGCTTGTTTAATAATTTTAAACTATTTCGAAAGTTTAATTAAATTTCAAAGTATACTTACAAAGTACAAATCAACCTAAATGCATGATTACTTGTAGGTATATTTGCAAAATACCTACTAAGGGTTTTCCGATATTTAGTAAGCTTTGTATCCTCACAATTGCTCTTACCTTTACTACACTCGACAAAGGGGACCCTTTCACAATAATCACAATACAGGAACTCCCAAACACACGAGGCATTTCCTTACCCCGGGCCATCGGTAATAACTCCGCAATTTATTACAATAACACGCAATTCAACGCATTGAAAATGGTGCTGAAGAGAATTCTTATTGAAAATTTCTCGTCCCTTTAGTCCTTTATGTTTGATGCCAACCTAGAGGGTCTCGATGAGGAATTACAATGAAAAGTATTAATTATATCCTTAAATATTTTCAATTCTAAATTTCACTGAGTTCAGAATTCTTTGAAATGATTTAGATTTTTCTTGACAGAGAAATCAGGCATCCTGAGTCCATGAGTCATGCCATTAATTTGTAAATTTTGTCAAAATGATTTGCTGTCCCATCCAAATGGCTTGTAATGATGTTATATGTACATCAAAGACATGCTTTTGTGTTACTGTGCTTTTTATTATACAGGAGTTTCCTTGTATCGAACTAACTCTGAGTATCATCAGAAATAAATTATTGTTACCAGAACTAAAGTAATTTCATATTTCGTAGAATAACATGAAGTACTATTAAATATTAATTAAAACACTGAAGAACTGCTAGTTAATACGAGTAATTAGAAGCTTTTAATAACATTATTGTTGAGTTGATTGAAGTGACAACTAATGCATTAAAAATAGAGTATATTTGTCCCACACTGTGTGGATTTTATGAAGGTTGCTCGGACAATTCTACTGTTGCTACTGTGTTCAGATTAGCTTGCTTTATTCGAGCTGGAACAATTACAGACGTCATAAATGTCTTTGTTTATCGAGTAAAGCTCGTGGCCGTGATTCCCGACTGTGTTTGACAGATAGTACTTGCTATAAATAATGCACTGAATATATTTTCTCTTGGAAATATTTTGTATGACTCGAAGCGCCGTATTGTATAAATAGAAAATGGCGTTTGAAAGGAACAGAATAGGCACTTGGAAATCTTAACGTTTCATTGTTTCTATCGACCCATTTTTCCTGATGATAAATAAAGTAGACAAGTATTACAAAATACGAATAAAATTAATCAACGGAATTGGACGAAAAATTGTTACGATGTCGTTAATTCTCATTATCTCCACAGCAGTAATGTTTCATTCAGTCGATATCAATCTTACAGCGTTTTGTTTTCATTAACAAAATGTACGACGTTGAGGTAGTTGAAAGACCAATAAATATTTCAGTGGTAAGACAGTACATAGATAATGGCTACTACAAGATTGACACAAATTAGATACTAATAATTATTTTAGTAGGAACGTGCCTATCTATGTAGGCACCAAGTGCCTATGCACTTACTACCACTTCCAAGAAGTCGTTTGCTAATTCTCTAGCGAGAATATTACTGAGGCGTTTGCAAATGAGTGCATATTTAATAATAATAAATTTATCATCCACGCTCCCGCGCTAATCCAATCCACGAGAGATATAAATGACAATATCCATTATCTTTTTTAACGTCTGCATCTATTCCCTCTTACATATTGTTCCCATTAATCTAGTTACATTGAATGCTGTTTATAAATTACTGCGTTGGATTAGAATCCACGCTCCAATTCCGTCGTCCATTGTCAAAGAGAAATATGTTACTCCTAGTTCTCGGCTACCTCAATAAATTCCTGCATATTGTGTGCCTTCTTTATTCCCTGCAGCTCGTTGGATGAGTGTCAGACATACTTGGAATAGGAGATAATGTGTATAATAATCAACAAGTTAGTAAATCGTAGTAGTTTTTGTGCTTTTCTTTATTAAATTACAAGCTAAATTAGAACTACTTCCTCTTATCCTTAAGAGATAAAATTCACTTATTTCTTTAAGACCAACCACAAAGTTTTACCTGTTACTACAGTCAAGGTTCATGTCGATAGTGTTGATGATAAATCGTTCATTAGGAGCATACTACTAGTAATAAAAGACGGTTGTTTCCCTGATAGTGTTTTCGACGAGTTAAACTGACCCTTCAAATTTTTACCTCACTGGTAATTGAACTATTGGATAGCGATCTGTTATGATAATCATTTACCCGTTTGTTTAATCCCAATGTTTCAATTCTGCATTTCAATGTGACGCGAATGCTAGGGCGCTTTTATTGTTGCCAAGTTTCGAACCATTAATCTTCTGCTTGTTTTATCAACTCGGTAGTCTCCATCAAGAAACAGTGATTTACGCCTTAAATAAATACACCAGACCTAAGCTTATTTTTCTTGCGTTTCCTTGATTTATTTCGTGTTAGCGCTTCTTAATACTTTTTACCTTGGCACTTACTGGATGTGTAATGGGTAGAGTAAATATAAAATTTATAACCATGATTTATATTCTGCTCGGAGCGCAGTATATCATTTAATGAAAGTGTTTTGTTTATTTATTGCTAGAAGATTTTTGTTTATGACGAGAGCTAACGTATTGAGATACAATATGAGAATTTATGTTTTTTGTCGGAGGTGTTATACTCGTAACTTTTGCTATTAAATTTTATGGTAACTAGGTCTTTGTGTTTGAATATGTTTGGAATTTCGGACATACATACAAATAAACATTGTCTCAGAATTAAAAGATAGAACGAAGTCAGCACTCCAGCGCGTGGTCATATAATTCTGTCCATGCGAAATATTCTGCGTGTGTCATTGACTTCTCCCACGATGTTTGTCGTTTTATGAGCCAAGTTCTTTTTATTACTTGTCCACATTCTCTGATTCAACTTTTAACGTCTTTCCGCGGTAACGTCCTTTTAATTGTTTTCGTGAATGCAATGTCTAGTTGTTTTAATTTGTTGTTGGTACATTTCATTGTAATATAAGGACCGTTTCAATTATAGTCTCTTAATTGTTGAAATTATTTCCATGAGAATCCTTGTGGGAGAAGTTTATGGTTAAGTATTATTGTATGTAATATTGGCACTGTGTTGTTTCGGTTTCTGTGGGGGCTGTTTTAAATTTCAGATATCATATTTTTTTCAAATTAATCTATCAGATTATTAAATTTACATTTAGGGAAAACGTTAAAAGTTTATAGCGGTAGACTACAATAATGAACCTCAACAACGTAAAAACTAGGCGCAATAGACCAAATTACAGTTACTGCCAGGGTAGTTCAAAATTATTCTGAATGGTTTATTCTTTGCCTCAGATCGGTGGTTGAAGCGACAGATGTGCAGCTGAATATGCGAGTTGGGATCCACACGGGAAGGGTGCTGTGCGGCGTTCTGGGCTTGCGGAAGTGGCAGTACGACGTGTGGTCCAATGACGTCACGCTCGCCAACAACATGGAGGCTGGAGGTGAACCTGGGTTCGTATGACATTGGCGATTCTTGCCTGATTTGATTTCCCAAACGGAATAGGCATTTATGTTGAGGATAAAACTGAGGGATTGTAATAGGTATGTCATTTCCATCCATGTCACCTATAGTACAGGGAAGCCTACTGTTTAGGCGTGAAATGTGGGATAATGATTCATACTGATAAATATCCCACTTTAGGAATCGAATGTACTCTCATAATATCGCTGGCAGTATGGCCATAACTTATGGTCAGAACAAGTAGAGATAAAACATTTATGTCGTGTATATGTGTACATTCGCCACCTTTTACCGAAGAGGTCAAATCTCTTTACGTCAACGTGATCAAACATTTATGGCAGGGGTTACTCCTGCGCTTACGACCGAAGTTTACTAGGTATTAAAAAGTATAAATCACCCATTAAGCACAGATAAATTTTACTTAACAAGGGGTTATTGGACGTTTCAGACGAGTGCACATAACGCAAGCGACGTTAGAGTGTCTGGGTGGTGCTTATGAAGTGGAACCAGGGCATGGGGCCAGCCGCAACGCGTATCTCCGGGACCATTCCATCCAGACCTACTTCATCATACCCCCACCGAGAAGAAGAAAGGTCAGGTTTCTTTTGTTACTTACCATTGAACAGTACACCTGGTCAAGTGTTAGATGTCCTCTGCCCGAATATATCCAACCTTGAAGACAATAGCACTCCCTGCTCGATCATAATCATATTATCACCAATTGGATTAGAGGTGTAAATTCCTTCGTGTATGTATCCCCTGATTCTTAAAACTAGCATTGGAGCAGGGTGAAGCAGCGATAACTTTAAGTCTTCTCACCAGTAGTTGAATAGCATTATTAGCCGGCAGTGGATATTGATAATTATGTAGGAGCACAATTCTTAATGGGTACCATTTGCATAGTTTCGTTCTATGATTGTAAAAATGAATAAGTTATTTATTCAATAATCCAATGTGTGGCGCATTGATGACGTCTGTACGCACTGACCTTACATGGGAATACAAAGTGCAATTCAGTCAACTCAGCAAAATAATCACGCTGCAGTCGCCCTTCGAAAGAGAAGCCAATATAGTTATAATGTACCACTATGCGGTCTTAGAATTACCCTGTAAATTGAATAATCATATGAAATATATAAAATTTTGGTCCTTCGAGCTGGAACCATTTATGTTGCGGGCATAGATGGGCTGGTGTGACCCTTCTCTTCGTTTCGGTTATGAATATAAAAATAATTGTATGTAATTATTTTTGTGTGTGTCTATATTTATATATGTTTTAGATGTGTTTGTCAGCGGGCGTAGGCCTAGGGACGGGATCTCGACGCAAGCTGTCCTTCAAAAATGTATCGAACGTCGTGGTTCAACTTCTCCACTCCATCAAGTTCAATGTGGACGTGCCCTTCTCAAACATGGCCGCCTCTCCACAAGAACTCAAGGCCAATGTTTCTAGGAAGGTACTTCTTCTAACTTACACGTTACTACACATTGTACATCTCAAATAGTGTATGCATTACATTATAGCCTTGAGAAGATTTGTAGAAATTTAAATAATTCCAATGATTTACTGATTTGATACTTTCAAAGGGTACTCATGATGGTTCAATTTGTATCTGATATTAAGTTAATTTCATTATTTATTACTATTATTTAAAAACCGCTATGAATAGGGAATCATGGATACCCTTTATCCATATAAAATATGGGTAGATGCTGCGTATTTTCTTTATTGAATTATTACGTCACTATTTAACTTTCTACCTTAGAAAATCAAACTTATTCGTGTTATAATCGCTTCAGTTGCGTTATTTATATGTCTAATTATAAGTCTCAAATAATCGTCTCAGGGCTATACATAGTTAATAAATATTTATATATTTATCTTTGCACCTTGACGTCAAATACCTATGGCATTTTATTGCACTACTTTTGGATTGACTGGACACGGCCGGACAGTACAAGCTCGATGTCCACGGCTTCTCCTTTCCTTTCAAGTGTTAATTTGTTGGCGATCACTTCTGCTTTGACAGGTAAGTTTTCTTTTCTGTTATCTTTTTCATTGATATGATATTTAAGTAATTTTATAATGATTCTTAATTCTGGTATGGTTATTACTTTATCTGAGATTTTTACTTAGCAAGTAACACCGTAGTATTTGAGTATAGTGTACTATAACATATATTCATGACATAGTAGTTATGTTACTAATTTCTCAATAATCGGATGAGATCCATGTTCATTTGTATTGTAAGATTTTTATGAAGCTAGTTGTTGATACATTATGTAAGGAAAAGAGTGAATCCACTTGAAAATGTTTCCACGCAGTAAGTTGCCGCTTGCTTGCTGCTTTATATGGAGCTAACGCAAGTATTTGTGCTCAGTGTTAAGCAATCTCTAGATATAATGTCGTTTGTTGTTTAATGTCAAATAAAAGCCATGAAAAATATTAAAAGTAAGTTTTTTCTATTACATAATAATATTTTGTTGTTCCATTTTGCACATTTATACCCCACAGTAAGTTTTGTGTATATCGCAGGTTCCTTGTACTAAATAAATAAGTTACCCTTACGAAAACGCTCAGATTTCGAAAATTTTCAGCTATTAAGTTTTTTTTTTGGGTTCGATAAGTACACAAAAATAACAAAGGCACATGACCCAAAAACAAACGTTTGTCTGTTAAATAAAAGTGTCCCGGGATAATCATTAGACAATTAGAAAACTAGTATGTATGTATTTATGA
This sequence comes from Panoquina ocola ocola, assembly GCA_018249155.1. NCBI lineage: Eukaryota > Metazoa > Arthropoda > Insecta > Lepidoptera > Hesperiidae > Panoquina > Panoquina ocola. Next base: position 10,907 of record DWKA01002027.1, read on the forward strand.
AAATACAATTAATGAATTGGATCTATACCAATGTCCCCTACCTGGCATGTCCCCTACCTAGTAATGCCCCCTATTTATATACAAGTGCATAACAATTAACTTAAAATATGCTACAGTTGAAGTACACAATCCTTGTAAATTACACGTATAATCCGATTAACAATTGGCTTCAAACCGTCCGTTATACGTCCGTGTGTATACTGTATACCCGTCAACTTAGTTACACTTAAATACTACGATGGTCGCGTACGTTAGGAACATTAGCATGGTGTTGGCAGGTGCAGGACCTGCGGCGCGCGCTGCACGCGGAGCCCGGCTCGGCGGACGCGCTGCGGCTGGCGGCGCTGCGCGCGGAGGACGTGAGCGCGGCGCTCCGCCCCTCGGCCCCCGCCCCCCCCCAACCCCCCCTCCCCTC